>JAGFPH010022629.1:0-10249 GCA_018207615.1 Philaenus spumarius | reverse complement strand
TAGTGGCTAAATGGATGATTGGATCTTAAATCTGATGAAAAATCGTTAGTCTGAAATTAAATTTTCTACAACTTTTGTATTTAACATTTTTTGCTATATCTTACCGTTTTCTTACAAAACGCGCTCAAAGTGAAAAAATGAAAATTTTTTAAAAATCTAAAAAATCTTTCCCGCCCAAAAGGTGCTTGCAAAATTTTAAAATGTTAAATTCTGGCAATTTTCCCAAGAGTTTCTCGTCGAGAGCTTTAATTCAAGTATAAGGTCGAGGGGGATCCGATTACGGGAAGTGCCTAATAATTAATGTCAATGAATCAGTGTTACCGTCTAGCTTTATATAAGTAGATGTTTTTGAGCTGTTTATAAAAATATTCGAAATTCAATCAAGTTAACACAGCTAAACACGAATTTAGTTGGAACAGTTTAATGCATCGAGCACGTGGCGCTACTGGCGGTCACGAGCGGTACTACCAGCCTTTCCCGCATGAATTCTTCAGTCGCGTGCCATATTCTGTAGCAGAAGCGTCGCGTCGTGCCGGTGCGTTAACCATTTCTTTGCTTCTAAACAATATTGACTGTGCCGGTTGAAATGTGTATGTGTTAGTGTTGTGTAAATTTAATAGAACTGGATTTAAAATCATTGTTATTGGTAAGTTACATTTGTTTTAGGTTAGTGTATTTACTTAGTCGTTACACAACTACACTAAGTTACAAGAAGATTTAACACTTCAGTAGTCATATTTTAAGGTTAAGTATTTATTTAGTAAACATATTTTAATATTCTGTTTGTTTTATATTTGTTATGCAATTTAGGATCCTAATTCGCGACAATTAATCATTATTTATATTGTGTTATCTTAATAGTTATATCTTAGGCATAGGACATTCCTACAAATAACAACTAGGCCTATAACTAAAAAAGAAACTATTGCTGAGGACAATAAATACCGGTAGGCCTAAAGTGTAGGCCTACCTATCTAAATTTGTAAAGAATAATCTTGTTTGTTTACAATAATTTTAGGCCTACTAATTTAGCTTAGAAACTCCCTAGGCCTTAAATAAAGGTTAACTAAATTACAAGCTAGCCTTTTTATATAGGGAGAAATATAAAATGTAATTTTAAAGCTAACCTTTTAACTGAAGTATGTAGGCTATAAAACACAAAATAAATATTATTTGCTTAATCAAGCATTAAAGGTGATAAATTATTGTGTCTGTCTTAATGTTTCACCAAAAGTTTTAATTTATTCTAATTTATCTTCAGGTTAGGCCTACATGTTATATTAGTACGTTGTAACAGTAAAGTGACATAATAGGGTTTTATCTTGAATTATGGAAGATTAGGGTGTACACAGGCCCGTAGCCAGAAATTTGGTTTGGAGGGGGCCCAAAACGTAGTAGCCTAATAATTTTTTGGGGGCAGGGGGGCGGAAATGGTTGATGGGTGTCTTGTAAGGATATTTGTTATTAAAGTTGGACTCATTAGTGAAAAACTGCTTTATTGTTATTAATATCATCACTGTATTTTAATTGTCAGTCACGCATACGTACACATTAATTGTCAAACAAAAGCGTCAATTTCAGTAGACAAAATTAAAAATTTTAACTTTCGCGATTTCTTTGCTGCCATAATCTCAAGAACCTCATTCGGATCGATACCTAAGTTTCCATGAATTGACAGTACGGCGAGTGCACTAAGTCTTTCGTTGCCCGTTGAGTTACGTAAGTAAGTCTTGATTCTTTTCATTGTCGAAAATGACCTTTCCACATTTGCCGTTGTGACCGGAAGAGTTGCCAAAACTGTTAATAGATATTTGATTGTTGGAAATCTGCTCTTGTCACAAAAATCCAATACTTGTAAAGCCTCGGCATCTTTCTCGAGTCCCGATAATTTCTCACACCACAACTTATACTCAGCTTTTACAGCGGATTCTGAGACTCGATCATCAAAGTATGGTGAAAGATGATGCAAGTCAGTGGCGCACTCAGAAAATAATTATGGGGGGGGCTGACCGGGGGTCCCTGGGCCAACCAACGGAAAACTTTTTAAAAATTCCTTAGGAAAACCGGTATTTTAAGGAAATACTTTAAGGGTCGGCTATAGTAAAATAGAAAGCAACCTGCGACTCCAGCGCTTCAACCTATAGCGGCGGTAGGTTACGCGGACATTGCTCATCCTAAATCCATTTAAAATCCGCAATTATTCAAATAGCGTTTTTAAAAAATACCAAACTCTTGGCGACAAAATTCTTCATCCGAATGGCTTGGTAATTTTTCGCTATAATTAATAGTTACAACGTAACAAAATATTTAAAATCACTCTATAGCGCCGATAGGTTACACGGACATTGCTCAGCCTAAATCCATTTAAAACACGCAATTGTTCAAATAGCGTTTTTAAAAAAAATACCAAACTCTTGGGGACGAAATTCTTCATGCGAATGGCTTGGTAGTTTTTCGCTGTAATTAATAGTGACAACATAAAAAAATATTAAAAATCAATGTTTTAAATTGTTAATAAATATTAAACAAAATGTTTTTCTTAGTTTTTAAAAAGCCATTTGCATGCATATTGACCATAGCTTTAAAATTACATATCGTTTATAATTTTCCGATCAAAAATAAAGGAAAAATTTGGATTTTAATTTAACATTGGTCTTATGGAGTGTCAGCCAACATGGCCGACAGCTAGAGCCGACCCTTAAGTTTATTTTAGCTCTTTGAATGCAAGTTTTGAGTAGGGACTATAGGAATGAATGATAAAACCCAGCGGATTAAATAAGATTTTAGGTTTATTTTGACAAAATCTTTTATATCAGCTGTCTTACAAAACAAAATTGAGTCTTCTTTGGGTCTTCGTCAAGTAGAAACCTTTTTCTTATTTTTAGCTATAGTATCAGTTTCCGAGAGATTGAAGTGCGTTTTAGATACACCCTATATATAATATATTTTATTATTAATTATTATTATTTATCATCATCATTACCGTTACTATTGATTAATTATCACTATTTAATAGGTTACCGGTTAAGGTAGCAAAATGACGTAAGGTAATCTGGAAATCATAAAAACAACGAGAAAGGACGCGACGTTGATGTAGGTGGAGAGGGGCTAAAAGATATCTAGACAACGCATGTTTTTATGTTTGGTGATCTCTAGTTTTTATGTTAAAAAAGAAAAAAAGAAAATAAGAAAGAAAATACTTGTAACTAGAAACAAGTTACCCTAGTTAGTTTTTAACGTTTGGTGATCTTTATTTTTTTTAATGGACATAGATTAGTGACTAATTTGCTTTAGTATAACCTCCCCTATAGTTTATATTTGCACTAGTGTGAAATAGTCATGTAAATTAAATCAAACTTATTAAAGCTTAGCTTACATAAGCAATTCATATATAAAACATATTTAAATTATATTTTTGTTTTGCACAACTTTCATTATATTGTATGTAGGCCTATAGTTAGTTTGTCCTGTATACAAATGTAATACAGGAGTTTTCCTTTGCGGAGTTTGGAATATATGAAATACGTTTTATTTATTTTTTAGTGCATTTCTTAGGAATAGGAATGCAGCAATGCAGCTATTTATTTCGTAGTTGTAGTGAAATGTAACTCCCGCAAACCAGTATTCAGTATGCGATGTGTCCACGATTGGCGCATTTAAAAACATAATGTAATTTTTTTCTTGAGGGGGGGGCTACAGCCCCTTTAGCCCCCCCCGTGAGTGCGCGCCTGATGCAAGTCATCTACTTTTTCAATTGCAGCAAATCCAGGGAGAAGTATCTGTAAGCTTGATAAGATTCCCGCGTTCTCATTAAGAAATTTGTCAGACAAATTCTGAATCAGCGTATCGAGGCAAGGAATAAAAACAGCAGACCGAAAGTACGATTCAACAGAGTCTGTTTGATAATTAGAACGAGTTGTTTGCTTCGACGTGAGTCTCGGAACTTTCAGTGTTGACGTTTGAGGTTATGTGAACACTTTTATGTCTATGGCTATTCATAAGGTAAAAATGCACATTACTTACCTTTCAATTCATTATTTTTTGATTTCTTGAGAAACCCAACAATACTTGTTTGGCCTTGTGCACGTTTCATTTCAATTTCGATTCTTCGTAAACAATATTCAACTTACGCCAGTAACAGTTGCTTATCGAAACTGCAACTGAGGCGTCTGAGTGTGAGTTCTGATTCGGATCGATATATCTCGAATTGGATCATGAAAAATTGCGCGGGAAATTTCAAACACCAGTAAACTGTGTGAAAACCAACACTTGTCTAGTAAAAGCGTATTTTATGTTTCACACGCAATTTTTGATGATCGGATTCGAGATAATCGATCCAGATCAAAAAGTAATCTTCTGTTCAAATGTTCTAATAGAGATATTATATATGTCTCACAGGCATGAAGTTGTCATAAAAAATATGGCTTGTTATCGATAGACATATTTTTAAAACATGATTCACATCTTTAGGAAAATTTTAGGGTTCACGGAATTTCGGGGGGGGCCCGGGCCCGTCGGGCCCTACGGCTGGCTACGGGCCTGGGTGTACAAATATGTCACAATTGTTCGCAAAAAGAACCCATGAGGTATCTTGTAACTATATTTATAAGCTGATGCCTACTAAAATTGCTATCAAGGTAGGCTCAAACAGACTATAATAGATAGGTGTTTTTTGTAACGCAAAATTTTTATTTATTTAATTTTGGCGTCTGAACTTGGAACTATTGCAATGTTGGTTCGCGTGAAATTTCCCAACGAATTCAAGACCAGAGGCTATTAAAAGTACCGTATTTAAAATGTTTCTATCGTTATTTTAAACTTTATAAAATAATTGTGCCTTACGGATAGGTTTCGTACGAAGCAATGAAATTATAAATAGGCCTATTAGGCTATCTATTTCTCGTCGGTTCTTCGATAATATGGATGAACTTTTCAAATAAAATTTTACAATATAGTGTATTTATTTCTCTTACTTCAAGTTCCTTATGGTTATGTTTGTTTTGATTGGGTGGTTGTAGGCCTATCTTGTATCTCCCTGCCCCACAGGCTACACCGCTGCCTATCAATCTATTGTTCTGCTCGTTATGGATTTTCTTTTTTTTAAACCCCCTATCCTTTATTAGGGTTGAGGAAAAAGATAGAACAGTGACCGATCGATGTGTTTTGGATCATTTAAAGGTTATAGTCTAAGTTTATTAAACAAAGCAAATCAGTTGAGAAGATATATTTTTATCAGTCTCTTTCAGTTATTTTCATTGCTATTTACAACTTTTAATGTACCACTATTTGTTAAAATAGCTGTAGCTGGTTTAAAATTTTGAGTAAAGTAAGAAGTGTTACCAACTCATATTTTCACAAACTGAATAAACGGTACCACGAATTGGCACATAGGCCTACTTTCTCACAAACATATTTAAATTATTAAGCATATTCACTGTGACTTCATAATTACTGTAGGTGGGGTAGGAGAGGTGATTTACTAAAATAGGAGATTAACTAATAAATATTATTACTATTGTTATCTAGAGAGAAAACTATTCGATCGATTTCGAACAAATTTGCACCAAACACCTCAATTAGGGCTGTATAGATGCACGAAAAAAGGATTTGAAAATTTTTGAAAAACAACTCCCTTTATGGCCAAAAACCCCCAAAAATCAGTTATTATTTAGCTAAACGAGAATTTTTAGAAAGATGCGTTTTTTGCATATGGTAGGGTACATTAAAGGTTACAAATAAGCCAAATTTTATCAAAATGAGGCGTTTTTTATAAAAAAAAACACATATTTTTTTGGGGTTTTTTGCCAAAAAGGAGGTTGTTTTAAAAAAAATTCAAAACCGTGTTTCGTGCATATATATAGGATAATTGACATGTTTGGTGCAAATTTGTTCGAAATCGATCGAATAGTTTTCTCTCTAGGTTTGTATACATAGGCCTACATACATACAGACAGACGTTTAGTAATAACCACTTTTTTGGACTCGGGGGGTCCCAAAACGGATATTTCCACAAAAATCTCGACATCGATTTTTTTGCGATCACTTTACTTTCTCTATACCTACTATAGTAGGCTATAGTGAGAAAGTAAAATTAGAAAAATTGTTCATATAAACATAGGCCCTATATATCCGCCATTTTGTTTTTTGCGCAAAATAATTAATAATCTAGAGAAATGTTTGACAGATTGATTTCAAACTTGGCAGTTAAAGTAAATTTTGATTTATTGTTTTCATTCTCAAAGTTTGAAAAATCATGTGGTGTTGCTCGTAACTTTAGCCTACAGGAAAATTTAATTTAAAAAAAGTTATGCAAAATATGTTTCCCTTCAAACCCCCCCCCCCCCCCCCCATCTGTGTACGAAACTACTGCAGCTAGCATTTATAGTGGTGTTAGAGGTCCTCACAAACTTTAGATAAAAAATAGGGAATTTGAAAAAAGTGCTTAAATTTTGTTCAATTCAGATGTACAATTCTGTGCTTGGAGCAGTCAACTCTCACTACAATTTATAGGTCTGATTTATTCAAGCCATCGTTGTATATATGTTTATGCGATGCTATTAACCAGCAGTACGTAACTCTTGCCGTGGAAGTATAACTTGCACTTCTCAGTTTTGTATCTCTACTAGCTGCCCGATCCGGCTTTGCACAGATAGACAAATCAAAGTTAAATGTAGGCCTATATTAAAAAAATATATATTATATCAATAAATATAAATTACACTATGTATCCTATCAATAAATCTATCAATAAATATAAAAAATACTTCAACAAATAGATTGCACTATGTATTTTTTTATGAGGATATTTAGTAACTTTGACCCCCCCGTACCCCTCTAAAATTTTGAATTTTTCGAAACCCTTTCTTAGCGAGCACCTAGGGCCCTAGAGGAAGCTAAATACCAAATTTCTTTCCAATCCGTTTGGTAGTTTTAGAGAAATCGTGATTTAGTAACTTTGACCAACAAACCCCCCCCATAAGATTACGAATTTTTTCAAACCCTTTCTTAGTGTGCACCTATGGTCCTAGAAGAAGCTACATACCAAATTTCGTTAAAATCCGTTTGGTAGTTTTGGAGAAATCGTGATTTAGTAACTTTGACCAACAAACCCCCCCCCCATCTAAGATTTCGAATTTTTTGAAACCCTTTCTTAGTGAGCACCTATGGCCCTAGAGGAAGCTACATACCAAATTTCTTTCCAATTCAGTTGTTTTTTAGATTTCCGGATGAGTCAGTGAGTGAGTGGTATTTGGCTTTTATATTATTAGATTGTATAAACAAATACCTGTCATTCGCGCAAAAATCTTGTCCTACTGGGAATGCGCCACTCACACCACCCTACCCCAATTAAAGTTCCTCTGTCTTAATCAATTGTCTTTTCCTTGAAAATATAAACTAATTTGTTTGCTAGTCGTGAGGGTTGGTGAGCTAAGCGAGCTGGTGGCGGAGCCCTTTAACTTAATATAAAACAATTAATGCCGTGGAAGTGTTAACAACTCTTGTTGGTTTATGTTCATGGTTAAAAGTGGTTGTGGTTAGTCGTGTACTCAGAACTAACTTATTAAAGGCTAAACTTCCCTCACTACCCAATTGTAGTGGAACTCTAGCGTTAAAAGTTAACCAGAAAGTTTGAAATAAATCTCCAGCACAGCTACAGGTGAACTGGATCCACTTTTATCCAAGTTTAAGCGACATAAAGTTTAAGCGCGTTTCAATTATGACGTCTATTCGAGTGCAAAAAGATCGGAGGTTACAGCGTTCACGAAATCCAATTATAAACTTGTGTCTCATTTAACTTTTCCTTCTATAACGGTTTACTAACTTTACCATAAACTAAATTTGTTCCTGATACTGTTAGTCTGGTAGATTTTACGAAATGCTCTTGTTGTCTGGGCTTAATGTATTGTAAATTGCTTCAAACAGAGTGTCTACATCCGACCTTACAGAGTGTCTACATTTAACCTTATTAGCAAATTTCCATAGGAAAAATGAGCTATTGCAGTGGCCCTTATGGTGAGACCCAAGGTGGGAGTAGCAAATGAGCACCGATCATGGTCCCCAGAACACGTTTTGGGGTGTCATTAAAATTCATATATAGTATATGTATATATGTGTTCGCACTCTAGCGGCCGCATTTTAAGTCCGATTTGGTCCAAATTTGGTACACGTGTTGGTTGTCTATGTCGCTCGGACGAGTTCGTTAGCAAAAAAAATCCAACAACCGGAAGTACGTTTTTTGACCGGAAGTAACAATTTTTTTAGATTTTTACTACGATAATGAATTTGTTTTTGAGTTTTCTTTTTCAAATATAAATGTAGGGTGTTATTTTGCACATTTTGTTTTTTTACGCGACCTTATAGCTCGTTTGGTTCCCCCAAAATCGACCAAAACGTAAAATACCATAAAAGTACCCGGTTCGAAGCCAAGTGGTGCAAACTCGCGAGGTCACTAGGCGCAAACAAATTCTATTAATATATTGCGTACACACAGACAGCTGTTCAACGCCTTCGTGAGTAGACCTATTTCCCAAATTGTTGGTTGAAACCCTAAAACATAGGCATACAAACTTAATTTTGGAAATTTGCTCAACTCACGTCAGCGGTCCAGCTGCGTGGTCGAATTATTTTAGTAGACCTACCTTTTGGGAAATTCTGTTTTTCATAGTGTGTACTTTTAACAGGCTTTAAAAAAGGAGGTTATCGATTCGGCCCTAAGTTTTCTGGTATTATTGTTGATTAAACATGTTCTAATTTCAAAATAGGCCTAATGAAAATATAACTTAATGGTAATATTAATAACCTGACGGACGAGGCTGACGATATTTTACAGTTTTCTACAACATTATTACGAAATTATCAAAACGAATGAAGTAAAGTTGATAGAGTGTGTTCGCCAACGCGTTATTACAGAATTTCCATAGGAAAGAAGAGCCAATTACAGTGACACTTATGGTGAGACCTAAGGTCGGGAGTAATAAATGAGCACCGATCATGTTCTCCAGAACACGTTTTGGGGTGTCATTAAAATTTATATATGTGTTAGCACGCTAACAGCCTTATTTTAATACCGATTTGGTACACACGTTGTTTGGCTAAGTTGCTCAGACGAGTTATCAAAAAAATCCACCAACCGAAAGCACGTTTTTTGTCCGGAAGTAACGATTTTTTAAGATTTTCGTACTAGAATGAAACTTTTTTAGGGTTTTGTATAAAAATATAAATGTATTATATTATTCTTCTTTAGTAAACGTTACCATTAAAATTACACATAATGTAGGACATTATTATCAAATTCACATACATCAAACTGCACTTGACTGACATATGACTGACTGATCTTCGGTTGCACCTAAGGCTGAACTGTGACTTGACTGAGACTGAACTGTGACTGGAATGGTGAGTGTGAATGGACCTTTACCGTATTAAAAACTGAATAAGTAGTCTTTCTACGAAAACTATTTGAACTCACGTGAACGTTATTCAAATGCAGGAGAGCTCATGTCAATATTTATCACAAACCATTATTTCATAACCTTTAAAACATAAATCATTCTGAAGCAATTGTTTTGACCTTAGTGCATTGAAATAGGCCTTTATATTCTTCACGGAGCATTATTTTTAATGCTAATAAACGCTTTGTCCTCTTTCGCTGAGGGAGGCTCTACAGTAGGGAGTGGTGACCTTGCCACCCCTCCGTCTTTGAAAGGGTGCCAAGTGTCAGTGTTTACTCCTATACTGTTGGGGTTGCTTCTGGTTACAACTTGTATGGGTTTCGTTTCTTAGTCTCGTCACTGTTCTTAACGGAGGCATGAAAAATGCAAATATTTAGGTAGGCCTATTTTTGTTGAGATAAAACATTTTGTAGACTTGTAAGGTAATTTAATGTTTTCAGAAGTTGTACTAATCTGTGTTTACTGGTAGGCCAGTCAATAAAAACTGTATAAAATGTCTCCTTTTAAACAATGTTTTGGGTATTGTTGATAGATGGGACAATGCTATAGTCAGCACGTTAAAAGAATGCTAGGTAAATTATCGTCTCCGCCGCTACTCTCCAGCCAAAAAACATTGGGTTTTCGCGAAATAGAACAAACCTACTGAACGTGTTTTATTAATTTTAGGGTGAATTATTTTAACCCAAATTATTTTAGTAAAAAGTATTACCGTACAATACAGTGAAACAGTTAGAAAAGACAACCACAACGATTGGTAACTTTACTAGAATTGACAGCTCAAAGACTCTGCGTAGTTG
>JAGFPH010022625.1:0-12474 GCA_018207615.1 Philaenus spumarius | reverse complement strand
CATACAGACATACATACAGACATACATACAGACATACAGACAGACATTTTGTAAAAACCACTTTTTTGGACTCAGGGGGTCCCAAAATGGATATTTCCACAAAAATCTCAACATCGATTTTTTTTGCGATTACTATACTTTCTCTATACTATAGTATAGTGAGAAAGTAAAATTAAGTGTAATCTTATAAATACTTATTTACTCTTGTCATTGATGTTGTGATGTTGGTACTCTTGTCATTATCTTGCTAGCGTGTTTTAAATTTCCATTATCATATTTGCGTTAATTAATTAATGTAAGCGCTTCTGTCTTGACAGACTGACTGACATAGAATCAACGTACAGGACAAACTACTTAAGATTGTATGGTATATTCTTATAGGGGTCGTAGACACTCTTTATGATAGTGTGTTGCAAAAGTTTAATTTTAAAGCATACAAATACAGACATTTACCCAACAAACTTAGCAAATTTAGAAACAGTTAATAATAATTATTATTCTTGAAAATCAACACCTGTTTTAGGTTAGGTTAACAAAGTAAAAGGAAACGCAAACAAAATATACGGTACCAGGAACTGGCACATACTTTCTCACAAACACATTTAAATTACTAAACCGATTCAATGTGACTTGTAGGGTGGGGTAGAAGAGTTTTTTTATTAAAGTTGGAGATTAACTAATAAATATTATTATTATTATCTAGAGAGAAAACTATTCGATCGATTTCGAAGAAATTTGCACCAAATACGTCAATTAGGTCGTTGTAGATGCACGTAAAAAGGTTTTGAAAATTTTGAAAAACAACCCCCTTTATGGCCAAAAAAACCCCCAAAATCAGTTATTACTATTATTATTATTAACTAAACGAGAATTTTTAGAAAGATGCGGGTTTTTGCATATTGTAGTGTACATTAAAGGCTACAAATAAGCCAAATTTTATCAAAATCGTTAGAGCCGTTTTTTTTATAAAAAAATAATAACAGATTTTTTGGGGTTTTTTTGGCCAAAAAGGGGGTTGTTTTTCAAAATTTGTCCAAACCCTTTTTCGTGCATCTATACAGGCCTACTGGACATGTCTGGTGCAAATTTGGTTGAAATCGATCAAATAGTTTTCTCTCTAGCTTTGTATACATACAGACATACATACATACAGACAGACATTTTGTAAAAACCCCTTTTTGGGACTCAGGGGGTCCCAAAACGGATATTTCCACAAACATCTCAACATCGATTTTTTTGCGATCACTATACTTTCTCTATACTATAATATAGTGAGAAAGTAAAAATCTACGAAAAGTAAATGTGTGCGGTCGTGGGACCCCCGTCAGGAACAAAGTTCATCACGCCTTTTCTTCAATTCTTTTACCAGCCTTAACGCCAACATAGACGTAATTTCAATCTTTCAATTGCCGTTTATTATTAGATTGCTTTTACTTTCTTACTAGTACCAGGAGACCGAGCTAAAGCTCGATTATAAGCAGGGCCTAGTTCGCTCACGTCAATAACTATTATTGCAAATTTCCGTGAACATCGTTTAGGTTAGGATTATAACATTAAACAACTAAATAAAGGGTATGTTTATTTAGCAGAAGTATTCGTTGCCATGGTAACTATAAATAGATACAACATTAGGCTTACCTCTAATAAAATACGGTTTAAAAGAAAACAGATCATTATTGTAATGGCATTGAAAACATTTGCATCAGCTGTGCTTCGTTTAAAAGAAAACAGATGATTATTGTAATGACATTGAAAACATTTGCATCAGCTGTGCTTTGTATTGTTTAAAATGGACAATTTTCTCTTTTTAATTTAATAAAAAGACGTAGAAAACGAATTTTCCCAGACTGGTGACCATTTCCAATCGATTTCTCGTGGCCAAAAGCCCCATATAAAATCAAAAATCCTTAGACGGAGATTCCAGATCCATTTAGCAGACAGACAATTATCTCTCGCTTTAGAAGATAGGATATTATAGTATAGAGAAAGTATAGTGATCGCAAAAAAATCGATGTTGAGATTTTTGTGGAAATATCCGTTTTGGGACTCCCTGAGTCCAAAAAAGTGGTTTTTACAAAATGTCTGTCTGTATGTATGTCTGTATGTATGTCTATGTATACAAAGCTGGAGATAAAACTATTCGATCGATTTCAACCAAATTTGCACCAGACATGTCAAGTAAGAATGCATAGATGCACGAAAAAGGGTTTTGAAAATTTTTGAAAAACAACCCCCTTTTTCGCCAAAAAACCTCCAAAAAATCAGTTATTATTTTTTTATAAAAAAAAACGGCTCTAACGATTTTGATAAAATTTGGCTTATATGTAGCCTTTAATGTGCCCTACCATATGCAAAAAACAGCATCTTTCTAAAAATTCTCGTTTAGCTAATAATAATAATAATAATAGATTTTTGGGGGTTTTTTGGTGAAATGGAGAAAACTATTCGATCAATTTCAAACAAATTTGCACCAGACATGTCAAGTAGGCCTATATAGATGCAAGTAAAACGGTTTTGAAAAATTTTGAAAAACAACCCCCTTTTTTGCAAAACCCCCCAAAAGTCAGTTATTATTTTTTTTTATAAAAAAACCGCTCTAACGATTTTGATCAAATTTGGCTGTAGCCTTTAATGTGCCCTACCATATGCAAAAAACCGCATCTTTCTAAATATTCTTGGTTAGCTAAAAATAATAATAATAATAACTGATTTTTGGGTTTTTTTTTTGGCGAAATGGCGACAACTATTCGATCGATTTTAAACAAATTTGCACCAGACATTTCAAGTAGGCCTGTATAGATGCACGAAAAACGGTTTTGAAAAATTTTGAAAAACAACCCCCTTTTTTCCAAAAACCTCCAAAAAATCAGTTATTATTTTTTTATAAAAAAACGATTTTGATAAAATTTGGCTTATTTGTAGCCTTTAATGTGCCCTACCATATGCAAAAAACCTCATCTTTCTAAAAATTCTCGTTTAGCTAATAATAATAACAGATTTTTGGGGGTTTTTTGGCCATAAAGGGGGTTGTTTTTCAAAAATTTTCAAAATCTTTTTTCGTGCATCTATAAAGACCTAATTGACGTGTTTGGTGCAAATTTGTTCGAAATCGATCGAATAGTTTTCTCTCTAGATAATAATAATAATAATATTTATTAGTTAATCTCCAACTTTAATAAAAAAATCACCTCTCCTACAAGTCACAGTGAATCTGTTTAATAATTTAAATATGTTTGTGAGAAAGTATGTGCCAGTTCCTGGTACCGTTTATTTATACAAATATTTACTGTTTCCATACGTTTAATGTTATTATAATAAAGAAGTAGAATTAATTAATTAATTTATTAATGAAAAGAATGTTGGTAACGTTTCTGGAGAAGAACAATTTTTTCAGTAGGAATCAATATGGCTTCAGATCTGGTCTTAGCGCAGAGAAAGCACTTCAATATTTTGTTAATAACATTTATCATTCTCTGAATGTGGGATGGAAGGTTGCTGGCCTCTTTATTGATATTCAAAAAGCATTTCATACGGTGGACCATTCTATTCTGTTAGACAGATTGTGGTCTGCTGGCGTGAGAGGACTACCTAATAAATGGTTCAGTAGTTATCTGGGGGGAAGAACCCAAAGGGTAAGAGTAAATGAAGTTTTGGGAAGTGAGGGAGAGATAAGGTATGGTGTTCCTCAGGGATCTGTACTTGGAGTGGTTCTTTTTATTATATATGTAAATGATTTATGTAATAGCAAATTCAATGGAGAAATTACAGCCTTTGTGGATGATACAGCATTCCTTTATAAAGCTAACTCAATAGATGTGCTTCTCAGCCAAATTACTGAGGATTTGAGACATTTACGACTTTGGTTTTCAAAAAATGAGATGGTGTTAAGTGAAGCTAAAACTAATTATATTCTTTTTCATTTAAAAAAAGGCAAGGAATATGTGACAGGAAATGTAATATACCATCACATAATATGCAAAAATAAAGATTTAGATGGGTGTTTATGTCCGAAGATTAATCAATTGAATAATATTAGTACTTGGGAATAATACTGGATAAAAGAATGAAATGGAATTATCACATAAACAAATTGCAACGTGAATTGATTTCAATTATTCGTAAAATATATTTTATTAGCATTGTGCCCAACAGAATTAATGAGACAAATTTATTTTGCTTTAGTGCAATCGCGATTGCAGTATGGTTTAATTTGTTGGGGAGGAGCATATTTGAGTACTATTACACCCATTATTAGTGCTCAAAAACATATAATAAGAGTTATGTTATTTAGGTCTAGAACTGATTCTTCTCTGCCACTCTTTAGAGCAAAGGGCATAGTGCCGTTGAGGTATTTGTATGTTTTTAAAGTATTAGTAGAGTTTTACAGGAAAAGTGGTTCTAGGCGAAACTGTGGAAGGAGGAAAATAGTATTTCAACTGTTAAAAACTAAATTAACAGCAGTTAAAAATTCATATTTGTATAAGGGGGAGAAAATATTTAACATGTTACCAGTAGATGTATAAAAGAGAAACAATATATCCCAGTATTCTAAATCTGTTAAATTATGGCTGAATTCAGTGGAAAATATTGAATTAGTTTTGAGGTGAGGCAGTGGGAACCAGTTGATGTTGTTCTGAAATATATGTGTTATGTATGTGTGAGTGTAGATTGGTGTATATAAGTTTGTGTGTTTGTAAGTGTAAAATTCTGTTCTTTATCCAAATTTTGTTTTAGGTTTGTTTTATTATCAAGGCATCCTTTGCATTTGTATATATTTTGAATGATTATGGCACTATGGCTGATCTCTTTCTTTCTTTTTCCTATAGTAATAAGATTAAAGAATTATGATGGTAAATCCTACTCAGGCACATGTGCCTAAGGATTACCTATTCTTCACATAAATTTAATCTGAATGTAAAGAAAATCATTGTTTTGTTCTTTTATCAAGTTAAGTGTAGTATGTGTTAATTTACCTGTCTTGTATTTTTATTGTATTATTATTGCATTCAATATTATTATTATTTTGTATTTTTTTGGTAAAGGAATAAATATTATTATTATAATTATAACATTAAAGCTAAGATGGTTAACACAGTTAAACGTCCATTCATTTCGAATTTGGTTTTTATAGAAAGAAAACTTTGTAAAGTTTCCCGGAAAAGTTTCAAATTTGGGAAAAACTGGACATCCTTTTTTCGTATGAACCCAAGTCCACGACTCATGAAAACAGCTGTTCAGCTTAGCAACACATACGTTTGTTTACATTCATTACTATAGAAAGTTTATTAATTTTGACAAATTTATAATCACTTATTATTCTTCAAAACCAACAGCTTTTTAGATTAGATTAACAAACTAAAAGCAAACACAAACAAAAATCTACGAAAAATGCTCGCTGTATTATAATAATTCAATCCAAAAATAGGTTGCTACATATTATAAGTAAATAAGCTGATTTGGATCAAAAACTTAATATAATTTTAGGTTAGGCCTACATAACAACTACTCTAAGATGCAATAATAAATAATCGATACATTTACGTTTTTCTACATTCTCAAAAACTACTCAACTAATTTCACTAAACATTTAATAATTTCCACATATTAATACCAGGATTGTTTAGAGAGTATTTTCAGTACAATCAAAATGACTAAAATTGGGTAGCTACTTGCACTAACTTGCTACAAACTACATGTATCTAAATTTGTGTAGTATATTATTCTTAAGTGGCATACAAACCATTTTGCAAATCGATCAATTAAGTCAATGTAATGAAATAGAATAACTACCCTTTAAATTAAATCAAGCAATAGCGAAGCGCTGTGTCCACTAGTTTATATAATAAAAATGAATAGACCAGTTTGTCTATTTTTTGTTTCGAAATGTTCGTAATAGATTGAATTAAGTGTTTATGGAAAGAAAAAGTTGAAAATTTGTTAAAAACTGAACATACTTTTTAGTCTGAACTCAAGACCATAACTCACGAAAACAGCTGATCGGAAAAAAAAGGTTAGCAACACATGTTTGTTTACATTTATTATCATAGCAGCTTTACTTTAAAAATGTATAATAATTTTATTACTCTTCAAAACCAAAAGCCTTTCTAAGTTAGTTCAACAAACTAAAAGCAAACAAAAACAATAATTAACGAATAATGTATATTGTATTATAATTAAATAAAAACATCGGTTGTTATATAAATATTAGTACCAGGAGACCGAGCTAAAGCTCGATTATAAGCAGGGCCTAGTTCGCTCACGTCAATAACTATTATTGCAAATTTCCGTGAACATCGTTTAGGTTAGGCCTATAACATTAAACAACTAAATAAAGGGTATGTTTATTTAGCAGAAGTATTCGTTGCCATGGTAACTATAAATAGATACAACATTAGGCTTACCTCTAATAAAATACAGTTTAAAAGAAAACAGATGATTATTGTAATGGCATTGAAAACATTTGCATCAGATGTGCTTTGTATTGTTTAAAATGGACAAATTTCACTTTTTAATTTAATAAAAAGACGTAGAAAACGAATTTTCCCAGACTGGTGACCATTTCCAATCGATTTCTCGTGGCCAAAAACCCCATATAAAATCAAAAAATCAAAAATCCATAGACGGAGATTCCAGATCCATTTAGCAGGCAGACAATTATCTCTCGCTTTAGAAGATAAGATAAATAAAACAGCTGACTTTGACCAAAAACGGAACATAATTTATTAGCGAACTTCCATAGGAAAATTGAGCTATTGCAGTGGCCCTTATGGTAAGACCCAAGGTCGGGAGTAGCAAATGAGCACCGATCATGGTCCCCATTTTAAATCCGATTTGGTTCAAATTTGGTACACATGTTGGTTGTCTACGTCGCTCGGACGAGATCGTTAGCCAAAAAAATCCAACAACAGGAAGCACGTTTTTTGACCGGAAGTAACTATTTTTTTAGAGTTTTTTCTATAATTATAAATGTAGGATGTTATTCTGCACATTTAACTTTTTTACGCGACCTTATAGCTCGCTTGGTTCCCCCAAAATCGATCAAAACGTAAAATACCATAAAATTACCGGTTCAAAGCCATTTGGTGGATTTTACCGTGGGGTTGGCGCGCAAAGCACACAATGCTTTGTGTATTGAAAACACTCCCAATATGAGGAATGGCGTGCGAACCATTTTTCAGCTATTCTGCACCAACGTGAATAGACCTATTTCCCAAATTTCCCAAATAAACTTAATTTTGGAAATTTGCTCAACTCACGTCAGCGGTTCAGCTGCGTGTCGAATTATTTTTAAGTTAGGCCTACAATAAACAAAAATACGTACATATGCAACCAATTTAACTAAATTCGAATCAGGAAATTATTCTTCAGAACTATCAGTTTTTTTTTTGGATTAGGTAAAAGCAAAAAAAAGGTTTACTGTAGGCCTATTATAAGTCAAACATCTAGATAAAAAGGTCTTAAACATATGGATATTTAGTTAATATTATACGCCTGTTGGAGCCAGACAACAAAACAAAAATGTCATATCATAAAGCATTACAATGAAGGAAATAGCGATGTCACATCAAACCGCTAAAATTAAAGCATTTCTTTGTTTTTACTGTTTACTTGAAATTCGAACAGTTCAATTATAACCTTTTTGGAACAAAACCGAATGGTTTAAAAGTCGATCACACTCCAGGCAGGGCTCTATAACAAGGGCTATAAAAAATAATATCATTATTATAAGGCAATTCTTTTAATTAAATATCAAACTCATTTTTTTACGTAATTACGATTTTCATTTTCCATCATTGATCTCTAATTTTATTTTTTTTCAATGTACGTAATAATGATATTATTTTTTAAACGTTAACCTCCAACTTAACTTTTTGTGTCCACTTCAATAATATCAAATATAAATTATAATTAGTTTATGTTAAAATAAAATGCTTACTTTTTTTCTAGCTGGCATAATTACCTGGGGACAAGTGATTTACTATATTACCTTAAAATAACAATATCTCCATAAACGTTATTCCCGTACCAAACAACTGTACTCGGAAGTGGCAGCGCCGCACCTCATCGCGCTCATTTAAAAAACAATTTCATAATGATGTAATCATTTTATCAAAAATCGGTGAATTGGATAGTTTAGATCAATTCATTGGCTACAACTTTCCCGCTGGAAGTTTGTTTGTAACCCAAAAATAAAAAAATTCCTCGCTTAGTAACTTTTCCCTGTCAGTCTGTGAAATTCTCAAATATTTTCAATTATTAAAATTCGAAATACCTGTTAAAATAAAAGTTTTTTATACTGTTAGAATCCGTACTTTATGTAGATTAAGAATATCTAAATTTTATTTTACTGAAGCCTTTCCATCGAGTTACAACAGCGAGTTAACGACTGCGTGCACATTACTGCAATATTACCAGCTGGCGTGTATCAGCATGGTGACGTCAGAGTGAAACTGGCGGCACAGTGCCGAGATCAAAGAAACGGTTTAGCCCTTGTTTTAGAGCCCTGACTCCAGGCACATAACACATAACTCGCGTGTTTAATATTCAATCATCGTTCTTCCGAACGTACTCCTCCTCAAATTTAATAGAAACAATGATCACTCATAAATAGGGTTTTTCTTTAATTTACCAACAGCTTACCACAAATTCACAAAACGATCGCAAACAAATTTATTGAAACGGACGGGACAGCGTCTGAAGGGTCGGCTATAAATAAAATATTTCTTAAAAAGATAGTTTTATTCAAACGCGTAGGCAAATATTTTAAGCAAGTATTAAGTATCAAGCAAATATTTTAGTTGAAAATGTGAGTCAACAAGATGCAAACACAGTACATAAATGCTCACAACTTCGTCAATTCATTTAGGCCTACATTTATACAAATAAAATTAATGCAGAGTTGTGTGACGTATTTAGTTTTAAAATAAAACATCGACTTTTCAAAAATAAACATACAGTTTAAAAAACAAATTGTTCACTGTCCACAGTTATGGTTTCTACGTAGCAAATTGCGTTTTAAATGTAGCCTATTTCTTTTTTGACTCATTATTCAAGATATGTTAATGTACTCTATATCTCACTTATATAAAAATTAATGTTTGTTTCTTTTTTATTTGTCCCCTAAAGACTCAAAAAGCATTTTTCGACCTATTTCACTAAAAATTTCACACTTTATCCGTAGGTTCATCATTGCCAGGAGTGTTTATAAGTTACAATATTTCTAAAGGCAGCTGAACCGCTGACGTGAGTTGAGCAAATTTCCAAAATTAAGTTTATAGGCCTATGTTTTAGGGTTTCAACCAACAATTTAGGAAATAGGTCTATACAACTGAATTGCACGAACTTCTTGCAAACCATACGTATAAATTTATATAATATTACTCTTAAATGACATAAAAACCTTTTTCACTAATCCGATTACCTAAGTCAAAGTAATGCAATGGAACAAAAATTAAATCAAGCAATAACGAAGCATTGCCGGGTCTACTAGTTAATTATATAAAGTTCATTGAAATTTATAATAAAGAATAAACATTTAGTCTACACAAAAAACAAAACATACTTACCAGGAGTAACAAGAAAGCCAAGCCAAACCACTCCATGCTGCCCTCAATAGTTAAACTTTGATAACATGTATCGTGCTTTTATAGGTGCAATTCTTACTTTTTTAAATTAAATTTATGTCCGTCCTTGAAGAGCAACGGGTTTTTCCTAAAGTTTCAATGGTTCTGAATAAACATAATAATTATGATAAGATACGTAGTTATCTCTTTGTTTTATAACAATTTAGGAGAATAAATAATTTTACTTTCCGCTTACAACGTTGCGTTTTTAACCTTTGAGTAGTTTTGAAATGTGCCCCACGAAGAGGTTTATCCGTTACATTTTGCATAGTTTGCCCATTAATGCATCGATATTTTTCAAACTTTACACACCCCACAATAGAGGCTTTCAAAATATTGTGTGGAAAAGTTATCAGCACAACACTTGCAAAAACAAAATGGTGGAATAATGAAAAAAATATTAATTTTCTCCCTCTGAAAATAGGTAATTAAATTATACCTTACTGATTTTGTAACATAAATTAAATTACTGTAGATTTTGTGAAATATTTTTATTGACACATTCTAATGATCTAAAGCATTTTGATTAGAAAACTAAGATATACCATAGTGGAAAACTTAATACCAAGGTATAAAATTACTAAAACTGTAATCCATTCACAGCGATACACTGGTCATAGCGCTCAACAAATGGTTCGTACGCTTTTAAAAATAAATCCTGCGGTATCCGTAGAAGTTCCTCAATTGCTTCTTTTAAATCGTCACCATTGTCGAAGCAGGGGAATAAACATGTTCCTTTAGGTAACCCCATAGAAAGAAATCGCACACAGTTAAATCTGGGGTTCGGTGTGGCCAATCCAAAAAAACACTTCCACGACCGATCCAACTAAGGTTGCCATTTAGTAAGTCCTTGACAGGATATGCGAAATGAGGCGAAGCACCAACTTGTTGGAATATTGCTCGGTTCATTTCTGCAAACATAAAGTGAGGCAAAACATGTTGATCGTACTGTCCGAAATGTCGTAAGATAACACCCCGTTTACACTCACAGCAGCCCAAACAGTAATGCCTTTCGATTTGAGTACAGTCTCTTCAAGAATATGGGGATTGTTGGTGTTGTAATAATTACAATTAATTGTGCCTATTCATTGCGATAGAAAGTGGACTCGTCTGAGAAAACAATTCGAGCAATGCCAATCAGGATCTAACTCGTGATACTCAATGATAAGGGAACAAAATTCCACTCTTCTGTTCGGATCATCCTCAAGTAAATTATGGACTAGGTGATTTTGAAAAATTTAAATTTTGAAATTTATCTGTACTTTGAAATACCATTTTCAAGTTCAATCTTCTCTTAGGGATTTCGGCTTACCAGGAGATGCATTGATGCACATACCAGTTCTTCTCTTTCCTCGTTAGATCTTCTCGAGTACTTTTTTACAACACTACCAGTTTCTAATAAAAGATTTTTCCTTTTAGTTATTGTTGGATTGCTAGGTGGTTCAACTTCTGGGTAGGCAACCTGAACTTGTCTTCCAGACATAGTTTGATGGTGGGTGTTATTTTAAAAGAAATGTTTACTGTAAACATAGGTAAAGTGTTACTCAAATATTAACACTATGTTGGTGAAATCTCTGCAACAGAAATATATAAATCGTCTCGTTTTTATTAACCGCAGTTGAGGTTGGGATAATTTGTTCTAATGCTGGTTGTAATTAATTCTATAGTTTTGCCCTCCTACATTTCATAAATAGCTCTAACATCTACAACCGAGAAGTCTTCCTCACTAAACGTTTCCTGGATTAAGTGGTTAAATCCTGTTGTTTTGAAACCATTTATTCCTTTTCCTTAGTAGTGTAGAAACAAGAGTTCTGGCTCAAATCTGACCTTTTGACCCCAGGTCACCTGACCCTTGCCCCCAAAGGTCACCAGATAACAAATTGACCGTGACGCGATAACAAATTGAGCGTGACTAATTGTTTAAGGTCACGTGACCCTTGACCAAAGGTCACCAGATAATAAATTGGCCGTGACGCGATAACAAATTGAGCGTGACTAATTGTTTTTACGGTCGATCGAGCGTGTAATCGTAATAAATTGAGCGTGACTAATTGTTTTTACGGTCGATCGAGCGTGTAATCGTAATATATACGGGTCGTTGATAAAAAGTTACGGTTCGTTCGATTGACGTCGGTATCGAATAGATTCTTGGAATCTATCGATTTCTAAGAATCGTATACGTGTTGACGCCAATAGTTCTGGTTTTTTAAGAAAATGTTAACACAGTATGTTTCAAAAGTTTAATTACATTTTCATATAAAGTGTTATAATGTATATAAAACAACTCGTTCAATATAAAACGAGAGCAACGAAATCTAGGGCGTCTAAGTATAACGTAAACACATGTTAATGACTGTGTACACAACAAGTTTAATTACATTTTCATATAAAGTGTTATAATGTATATAAAACAACTCGTTAAATATAAAACGAGAGCAACGCAATGAATCGTTAAAATGTACGATCCGTTGGTAAAAATATACGGGCCTTTAATAAAATGGATCACGTTTATGTAAATAGTTCTGGTTCGTTAAGGAAATGTTACGGGCGATTGATAAAAAGTTACGCTTCGTTGGAATATAATGTTAACATTGTGTTAATTACATTTGCATATGCATGGTTGGTAAAAATATACGGATGGTTAATAAAAAGTTATGGTAAAATTCACAAACGGTAAGTCCTATGACCACCAAACTTCACCCAAGGTATGTTGACCACATGTTGTGCGGGTTGCATAACCGAAAAAATGAAGGGGCAAAATATTTTAAAATTCAATATCTCTAGAACCGTTTATCCGATTTTGTCCGAAATTAAACTAAAGAGTTTCCTAACACAAGCTCTAAACATTCGT
>JAGFPH010022623.1:0-12476 GCA_018207615.1 Philaenus spumarius | reverse complement strand
CCAATCGTTATGTATAAATAAATATAACAGAAAATTAAACTAAGTTACGAACTGGGATTAGATTACTGGGCAGTTTAACAATGATTACATAAAATGTTTTTTTTTTTCAAATATTGCAATTATTGTACTTAAAATATAGTTTTCAGACAGTGCTGTACATATAAGACATTGTTTTTAACAACTAGAAAAAAAGACAAAAAAGTTATTTAAACATTTCATGTTTGTATGTTTAATTAATTTAGCACATAAAAATACGATTATTTTAAGTATACAATCGATTAAAGATGTTATAAAACTTTGTTTACAAAAAATAAACGAGTTTTGTTAATTAATGTGGCAAAACCAAAAGTTTGATTTATAATTAATATTTACATCAATTAATTATAAAGTATGTTTTTAAATGTATTCCATCAGTTTGTTTTGTTTAACGAGGGAAAATTTATATCGTTTACATTAACTTAAAAACGTCTAAAACATAAAAATACATTTGAAAATTAATATAAAAAATTGATCAACACACAGTGATTTGTACTTGAAAGTGCCAAGTTCAGATTCAGTAAGTTGTAAAAGAACGAAGAAATTAAATACAAATTTTAAGTTAAATAGGAAAATACGTGCAATACCATGGTAATACCTTACATACAATCGTTGAGAAATACTACATAATACCTATACTTCCTTCGAATGATTGATAACTAAGCTAACATTGATTCTTTCTGTCCGGTTTAGCAATGTTTGAACAAATATTTGTTTTCTTAGTTTTTTTTTTCTTCGGCAAGGAACATTGTTAATGCGGCTGTTAGTTTTATTTTGTATTTTAATGTGTATCTCGTCGTGCTCCTTCACTCACGGCTAGTTGTCTGTATCTTTTCTCTTCACTTCCCCATTGATAACTATTGTTTAAAATAATCATTCCTACTTGCATCGGACAATTTTAATAGCAAGCCATGAACTATCATCGTTTATGTGTCATCAAACAGTACAATGACTTCTAGATATGAACTTGAACTTCTAAACTAATGTGGGCAGAGAAAAGAAGTGGCGGTGAAGAACCAGACGCATACAAAGATAATTATCTAATCAAGGCTTTATTAGGCACTGCGACTGTTCGTGTGTGATGTCACCGTTTGTATTTGCGTGATATTCTGGTTCTAAATTAAGAGAAGTTACATTTATCTTACGTCATTTAGTCAGTTAGGATTATATTGGGAACTAACCAATCTATTTCACTCGTAAAGTTTAAACTATTTTTTTTTATAAGTATGTAATTAAAGTTGGAAGGGTGGTATTTATAACAAAAATAGTTTATGTTCTTCTGTGAAAGAAATATACTATACTTTTTTAACGAAATATATATTACGATATACAGTACAAATTTAATTTATAAATTGTAACTGTTGAACAGTTGTTAATATTTGTGAAACAAAATTCGCCGTTTATGAAATATATTAAAGTTATAAATTTATTCATGTATGCCATGCTGTTTCATAGTAGAACTAAATAGCTTTTATTTTTATTTTAGAGTTACATGATTATATACCGGACAGAGCAGATGCTCTAAAAACGTGTGGTAACAAATTTGAAAGTAATAACTTAGAACCAATTTACAGTTATAACTAAAAATATTAAATATTAAAATATACAATTAGTTGTTGACTATACTTTCATCTAAGGGTGAAAATTTTAAAAATACCCGTAAAACAATCAATAATAATTTTCTTACTCTAGCGAGCTAAAATTTACTACACTTATTTCTCATATGGTATTAAAAAAACGAACCAAACTCATTTTTGTTACCTATGACTAAGTTACTTGCTGTAAAATTGGGGTTACTCCTCCCATATATATATATAATAATTTCTATTGGTATCTATAAAGCGGATAGCTGAATTTTTGTAAATATTATTCAAAAGGTATAAAATAATAAAAGCAATTTGCATTTTAATTACTTGCATCTAAGGGATAAAATGGGAGAATTACACCTTTATATAGCCAATACTTTAGTATTATGTACTCAAAAATGTAACATTTCTTAGAAAATATTTTAGATAAAATGTAGGCAATAAAATCAAATAGATAAAAAAATGTAGACGTGACTTTTCACGTCAACATACCTCAAATTGGCAGAAATAATTACTGTCTCATAGCTGATCATATAAGTAACCCTAAATTGGACACATAGATTGATTTTCAATACGTTTTGGTCCAATGAACTTTTAATATCTACCCGATATTTCTATCATTCATTTATTCATATCTGCAAGCGAAGCCACTAGTACCTCTACTACAATGTTAAGCCTATTTTGAAACGTTATTGTAGAATATATAACCCTCAAGGTCAGCCTTTGAAAGTGACTGGCGTGGATTTAAGGAATGATTGTTCTCTCATGACCAACTATACGTCGCATGTTCTAGAGTAAGCTCTTCTAACAATAACCTGGTAATTCTGCAGCCAGAGCGACGAACGAAGAATGTTGTCTACAAAGAAGATTTAGAAAAATAAACATAACCCGTACAAGTTTTATAACTAGAGTCAGTATAGAGGTTACCTTCTAAATGTAAAATGTTTAAAGACGTAAGGTGTTAAAACTATCCCGATCTATGCATTCGCATATTAAATACGTATCTGGGGGATCTGCAACATCCATCTAAGTCTGTGATTTACCAGTCTGTAGACTTATTGTTTGAAAAAGAAGACGCTCTCCACTCTGAACTATTTATCTTTTAATTGATTGAATTTATTCAGCTCACATAGCGTGACGAAGAAGATTGAGGGGCAGCCAGTGAACAATAAATACCAAACGAAAATGCATGTAATAATTCACTTTCGTGAAATACAAGATGAATGCAAACTGGAGAAAAATATTACAAGTATGTAACATAGTGGTGAAAACATGAAAAATCCACGTAGCGCAGCTAGTACCCAATAAAGTGTATAACTGACTATCGAGAGTGTAAGATACAATTATCTATTAATAAATAAATTGTCTAAATATTGTCAAAGTTTCTTAATAAGGTATGGTAGTGTCTGCCTATACAAATATTTCAAAACCTACCTACCAAGAAATCCAATTAAAAAGGAATTGTACTATATACTAATATTGCATAATTATTCCAATAGATAATTATAGTTAATTATATCTCCGAATAAAGGTAATATTTAATTGTTTGATACTACAAGAATATAAGGTTAACCTGATATATTATCAATTCAGTTTTGTTATTGTTTAGTATTATTGTTTAGGCTACTGTGTGACAACAAAGGAATCGGTAAGGTCTACCAGAAAAACCAAATGTGTTTCGTATATAAAAAACTAGATTTAGATCTAAATTTTTAATATTACCTTTGAATCTAAAAACTAATAGAAATTTACTGGAAATGAAATAGAAACAGAATAGAACTTAAAAAAAATAAATATATATAAATAGAAGATAAATAAATATATAATACATCTATAAACCTCTTATACCAAGCAAAGTATTTTAAAATATATTTTACCTTCTACAAAATATTAGAAATCAGATCTTTTAAAAATCAAATCCCTAACAAACTAATAAATATTTTCGATTTAATAATAAGTTATCGAACTAGATATTTCCAAAACGTCATATTACATTATCATTTTATATATGAGACGCTAAAAAACATAAAAACATGTCTAAAAATGCTCATATCTTTCTAGTTTTATATGTTTACTAGTAATGTCAGTTCATGGTTATTATGCTGCCTATTGCATTTAAAACAGTCCACTGAATTTGTTACACACATTCTTTAAAACCTGTAGCCTTACACTTCTAGACAACATTTTCCTTTCCGTACATTCTCGACTTTATTTTATTCATAATTCCACTATATTATTCTACAAACGGAAAGCCTTGACAGTGAAATCTGATTTTCAGCCTTGTTTATAAAAAACAATGACCCGCAAAAGTAGTCCAGAACAGCGCACGTAGTAAACCTGGCACCTCTCGTAGTCTCGAGACTGACATTACTCTTTCAACAGATATTTATATATATTGTTGAATCACACACATAAAAAGGTAGAATTTTATATTATTGCAAAGTAAAAGTAAGTTAAATGTGTACCATTTTTTTTCTTTTTTATGTGAAAAACTTAAGCGGTTATTTTGTGTTTTTTTTATAATGTATCTTTTTATTGTTTTTTAATTTCATGAGTTTATCCTGGTAGTCAGTACTTCTTGTGAAGTCGGGGACTTTAGGATAAGTTGGTCCTTATTACTTATTCATTTAGCTTATTTTAGTATGGTTTAATATTTTATTATATTTTTTTAACTAGTTTTATTTAATTGTTTTATCTATGAAGCCTCTGTTCTCTAGTAGAATGATGATGGCCTTATCTTTGAAAGGAAAAAATTTATATAATGTTGGTGTCTAATGTCTAATAATAATATGCTGGTAATTAATTGTAGTCATTAGACTCTAATATTGGATTTTAATTATTTAAAAGCGAATCAATATTATCACAATCATGAATCATATGTTATAATACGTAAACAATATAGCCTACCATTTGTTTAGTAAGAACAGCAAAACATTGGTTTCACTGTGGTTGTAATTTAAAATATTATCATTAAAAAAATTATAATATTATTTTTACTGAGTTGTTAACTAAATTTTTTGAAGAAAGAAACCACAATTTCCAATGTTTAAACTTTAAAATATTTTATATTTAAAAAAGTGTGTACAACATTAATATTAAAATCAAGTAATACGTTGAAAATGTTTTACAATTTGTTTAACTAGGTGTACACAATGACAGATAAACATCAGATAAGGGTTACAGATTCAAGTCAGATAATGTTAGGTTAGGTCTAGACTGAATAAAAACTAATATGAATAATTTAGACTCAAAATGTATTTAATTAACTGTTTGAATAAAATATGTTAAAACTAATGATAAGCTCGATTCGATGATGGAATGTTAAATAAATTGAGATCGGTTTTAAAATCAACAAAACCACAATACTCCATACACAGCCCATGGGAATAACTGGGATTTAAATACCTGAGTACATCCTCAAATTTTGGTTACTTTTGTTCAATCGATACTTTCTATAAAATAACTAACTGAATGATGTAAAGGTTTATTGATTGAGTATTAGTGCCTCCTACATTATTGTTATGTACATAGCATGTGTGTCGGCGTGTTTTTTTTTATAGATTACACTTTTAAAAATAATAAAGCCCTAAGACAGAATAGTATAACTGGATATTCAGAGTGTGTAAAAGATAAATGTACACAAGGGTAATTTACTCAGTAAAATGTAAACGGCGGAAATAACAAATTACCTCGCCTCCTCTAACTTTACAATTAAATAATGAGCATCACTTTGTCTGCGAGTTGTACCAAAAACGAAATTCCGCGATTCCCTTCTCACAACCTCAGCCAAACACATTTATTTTTAAACATAAATCTCTGAATCCCTTGGTGCAGTATATTTAAATAATATAGTAGAAGTTTTTGTCATAAATAAAACCACAAAGTCCTTGTTTCAAAATTCATGTAGAAAATAATACATTTGACACTATATTACGAAAGGTGTATGGCGAGAAATTGGAACGGGTAGGAAGCATATTTGATATATAGTTGATTTAAATTATATTGCTATGTAAACTTTCAGATACTGTACAAAAACACAAATTGTAAACACAAAGTTCAGTTCATCTTTTAAATTACTCTTTTACTATAACTAACTTATGTAACAAATTAGACCCGGCAATAGATCATTTAATGACAGTGTTTCTAAATTCTTTAAAACAAACTCTATTCTTTATGAAGAATGAAATAAGAATGGCAAACGGTTTTTTTAAATTTTTCTTTTCCCTTTTGTCTGTAGTTTTTCAGGCAGTTATTTCGTTGTTCTTATAAGTAATACAATAAGGATAGGATACTGTTTCTTTGTAATATTTTAATTTTAAGTTAATAAATTCGTATAGAAATAAATAAATAATAATGGCAGACAGGTTCTTTTATGAATTTTTTCCAGGCATTGTTAAAAAAAAATAAATAACCTTTATATTCTAAAACATTTTCTAAAATAGGAAACTGTGTTTAACCTAATATAAATAAATAAATGATTGTTAGTTTAAATCTGTCAAGGTCAAATTCATTACATGGTAAAATAATAGTATTTTAATTATAATGTACTTTAATAAGTATCTAATTAATAACTATCTTCTCGTTTGTTATATTCATTTATTTTTAAGCTCCAACCAATTAAACAATTTAAATTACTAATGCCGTTGTTAGCAAATGTGACAAATTTGCATCGAAATAGTGACTACTTGTTCTACATGTATGTAAATATGTTTTGGCAGAAGGGATTGAATTCAATGAGAAACCGCATTCCATGTTCCCTTGTAAGCCATGAATCTCCTTCTAGCCAGTGAACGTGAGGATCAGGGAAACATGTTTTATTCAGAGCACAGTATGTCGCCAAACCCACCCCCTCCTCTTCATTACCAAACAGTAAAAGATATTTTTATTGTATCTGAAGTTAACTTTATAAAATATGTAATTCAAATATTAAATGTAAGCTGGGGTATAAATCCAGAAATGAAATAGCAATAGCAAATACGATCCAAAAGAAAGTTTTCCTCCCAAAATAATAAGTTTTTTACGATTGGTAATAATTTCTAAAACCTCAAAATTTGCATAATATCAATGTACATATTGTTTGTGTATTATTTAACCTACTTTATGACAGAAGGTTTGAAGAAATAACTATCACTACATATGTAAATGTAAAAGATGTTATAATTGTAAACTAAATCTCTTTTTTGTTCTTAAAATATTTACTGATGAACAATGAGTGAAAAACAGAGAATTGTACAATATATTTTGCGTATTGAAAAGAACAAAAGCGTGACTCATAATCGTTCACAAATACAACGAAGTTCTTTAAGAATGGTAGCGGAACTCCCAACCACTCCTCTAGAAGTTAACATTTCTAAAATGACATGAAAGCAATAAATACTTTCTTTTTATTCCCTTCAAATGCTAACAGTTTCCAATTTAAGCTTAAAAATATAAATCCAAAAATATATAGTTTTACATTAGGAGAAATATTTAATACCTCCATACAATACAAATATTTACCAGGATAATAAATTACAACAATATTTATTATTTATAACATTATTATAAAGTGGTTATACCCTCAACAATCTGAATTATAAAACAAAGTAATAACAATGACTAGCAGTTCTTAACTCAAGTGATATGAATTTAACATATTATTTAATTAAGCATAAATACAAATATAATTTTTCACAACTTTTTTACAAAAAATTTTTATTTGGCATAACTGTCCTGTAAAGTATTAAAAACATTTTAGCTCTAGTAGCCTACATTAATAAAGAAAATGGGGATTTCAACAACAAAGTTCTTTAAAATTTAAAATATCTAGCAACAACATTTCGCAATAGTTTTGCCTTTTAACTTAAAATAGAAACAAACGATAATTTACCTAAACATATCATGAAACTTTTTTTAATTTTTAGTGTCAAACTTTGGACCCTTTAGATAAATTTCAACTTTAAACCCTCATCTGCTCTTAGACAGAAACATGTGTTCCATGATCCTAAAAGGGTTATCTTTTCCTTTTAAGGAGGAAGTAAATAAAAAATCACTTAGTTAACTATGCATTTTGAAAGATTTCTATAATTGCAGTTAACACTAGTAGACATCAATATAATCTATGCCGTTACTTTAAATACTTTTCGAGTGTTAGGTAGCCTATATATTGAATAGCAATATGTATTAAGTGTTTCAAAATACAATACGACAAAAAACCTTTTAACAAAGACAGATTTTTTTAATATGAAGTTTGAAAATATTTCTTCAAACTTCTCGAGTGAAGTTCCCTGTTGTGCACGGTTTTAACTGTAGGCCTATAGTTTTATTAAAGTAGACATTTTATATATTCGATCTTTACTAAGTAGCCATGTGTAGCTTAATAATAAGTTCTATCGTTTTGTGTCATTAATATAGCAATAATTATTTTATTCGTGTAAATTAATGCGTACATATTTTCTTCAACATCTCTGAATATATATTCGTAATTAAATCACTATCGGAACATAATAAATAGGTAGGAAAACTAAATAAAATATGTTACAAACGTGGAGTTTCCTTTACGAATGTGAGCGAGTTGTCTGTATTATAAAGGTGCACAATATTAAAACGACCCTATGAAGGTGGTTTTTATACATCAATGTTTATTACAGTACATACATTAAAACAGCATTAAAACATGTTCAGTTCAAAACGTCAAAAGATTTGAGCTGAACAAATTGTATGACACATGCATACAATTAGTTGAAAAATGTGTCAGCTATACGTCCAGCCCTTCTATTAAACGCTTATAGATTAATATTTGTACGTCTAATATAACTGAAATAAAGTCAACTCTGTAGCACCATGCATCCATGATCAACTCTGTGTTATATCTATGCAATGCTTATTAAATATTTACTTATTTGTTTGTGTTGTTGATTATAATAGTTTTGTTTTTAAACGTACTGCGAGCAGTAAAATAAAGGTATTTATATAGTTATATGAGTTTTTTTTAAATTTTATTTTTTAAGGCGAAAAACCTAGGTGGTTATCATCACCTAATAATTATATGGGATATACACAGTCCATAAGGCAACAACTAAAAAGAAAACAGTTATGATATAGTTTACATGAATACAGTTATTTTAATACCTAATTCAGTTAAAATGTTGTAGGACTACAGGATTTTATAATATATATTGCACAAAAATACTAATTGAAAGTGAAAAAAATTGCTTGGAATTTGCATTTTAGTGTAAATAGTAATAACACTTTTAAATTAAACGAGAACTGCACGATAGAGATGTAATTCAATAAAAACGTCTTAAAAACTCTATTTCCAATAATGTTATATACAGGTTTAGTTGTATAGAGAAGGAAGAACGAGTCATTTATTTCTATAAACTAGAACTTTTGAAGAAGCAATACTTGAAATCACTTCAGTTCTTGTTATCGTCCTCTGTCGACTACTTAAGCAGGATAACGGTCACGATTTTGAACACAGAGACTTGAAATTCAGATTGAAGGGTTGTTATAACAATACTATTGTATGGGGAAAGTAGTTATGAGTTTCAGAAAGGTTAAAGGTTTGTTTGTCCTCCTCTTGTGTGTAATAATATTTACAGATTACTAACTATCATTATAATTGAATTACTTACGTGTCGTAACATTAATAAACCTGGTTTTCTACAGAAAAACTAGATTAAATATATTTAAAAAATGTATTTTAACCACATTTGTAATTTTTTTGTACATTATAATTGTGACGAAAGGTAATAATTATAAACCAAAAACATCGAATGAGTCGAATTGTTAAAGATGTCAACTATTACTTTGACTTTGAAAAATTAATTGGAAAATTCAGCGGATGGAAATTTAATACGTTTGTACAGATATATGAACATTATATAAACTATTAAAAATGACTGCATGTAGTTGTAACTAAATTTTAGCCAAATATACCATTGCGCCGACAATAACTCTGTTACTTGGTTGATATGAAATTACTGATGGAAAATGTTTTTTTTTTTTTTTGTAATGCCATATTGTGTTCGTTCATAGTAAATGACGCATACATATCCTACAATATATCTACTTTGTTAAGGTACATTATATATTGTTAGTTCTTTAATCAACTTCGTTCACCAAATTATAATTATTATTAGTAAAGCAGTATTCAGTCTCAATTTGTAATATATTCCACCATGTTTACTTCATCTAAATTTTCTTTGGTTGTTTAATTTTCATTAATAACTTATAGGTACTTCGCTTATATTTGAAAATTATTTAAGAAGAATAGTTTGACTGATCTACTGAAGATTAGAAGACACAATTATAACTATTTGGATTGTATTCATCCAATCATACGAATGCTTTGTAAAATATTGTCATGTAATGTTATGATCGGCGTAAGGGTCCAGGAAATTGTTATTTATTTTTTAACGCTACACTGATGTTATAAACTTTAATTAACATTATTTCCTATTTTGTTGTTCGAACCATGTTTATGAAGTAAGAGTTATTCAGATTAACTAAAAATGCCCGTTATTACTATAATTTAAACGATTTTTGTGAGGATATGTTTTGTAGAAAATAACTAATAATAATTTTAATAATTTTTAAGGTTATGCTTAAAAACATAACATGGAACCTAACCTGGCGCGGCATTTCGCGGTTACGTTTCACCCTTTTTTATTTAAATTTAAAACATAACCTAACCTGGCAGATCAGAGCGTGGTTTCGTTCAATTTAAAATTACTCCATGTTTCTGGTAGCAGTTTAGCGTGGTTACCTTCCTTTTTGTAAAATTGAACTGAACCTAACCTGGCGCGGCGACTGTCTGTCTGTCGTTCATCATAACCGACATTCACATTTTAATGAAATTTTTTTTTATAATTTTTTTTACTATAGGCCTACGCGACGTTAAGTTCAGTTAGCAAGGAAAACCAAAAAAAAAAATTACCTAATTAATAATTAAAATACAAAAAAACTATAAAAATTATAAAAAAAAAACTTTCCTTTCTAACTTAACTTGGCGTTCGCAATCACAACAAACATCTTTTTTTTCAACACAAGCAACATGTTTTTTTTTTATATATAGACTATATATACACACACCTTTTTTGATAAACATGCTTTTTATTTTTAATTATTTTTAATTGAGTTTTGTACATGGTTTCTGGTTGATTTGTTTTTTGAGTATATTTTTGTACGACTTTTTTTTTTCAGTATAACCTTAGTGGTTTTGTTAGGTGAAGTTGTTTTGCCATTATCAAGTGATAATGATGTGTAGGGATATTTATTTTCATATAGTCGTATCTTGTAGTCGAGTGTTGAATAGCCAGAAGCCATGTGCACTCATGTTTGCAGATATAAATATTTTTAAATGATTTTTTTTTTACACTTTAATTTTACAGACTGACAGACTGCGCGCGCACGCACATACTTTCTTTTACAAGCGCTTTTCGCTACATTTTGTTAAAGTAATTTATAATTTTTATTTTTAATTATTTTGTCCTTGTGGTTAGCTTCTGGTTTGCTTGAGTTAAATAAATTTATGCACGGCTTTTATTTTGTATCATATTATAAACCATGGTGGTTTTGGCTTGGAGATGTTTGCCATTGCCTTTGTTGTGGGCAATGAGGTGTTGTAGTTTCAATTTTTGTATAGCCGTGCATTTTCTTTTTTTTGGGAACCAGAGGCGAGCCACAGTCATAAGTTTTGATTTTTTTTATGGTTAAATAACTTAAATTTTATTTTTAATTATTTTTGTAATATAGTTTCCTGTGGTTAGTGTCTGGTTGAACTTATTTGAGTTTTGTTAAGCTGGCATCTCTTCTCTTCTTGTAAAGCCGAAAGTGGTTTTGTAATTGAGTGTTTTGGTCTGTCTTTCGGGTTCAGGGGACTGATCACCTTCTGTGCCTGGGGATGGAACCGAGGCACTTTACATTATCACTTAGTTGATGAGGCGTTTGAGATGTTGCCGCTTAGCATTGTGGTAGCCAGAGACTATCCACAGTGAAAACATGAATTTTTTTTTTGGGCTGTTATCTTCGTGAAGTTAAATTAATACAAAAAAACACCTAGGCATTTTGCATCGATACATAAATTGAAATAAATATATATATACCTTTTTTTTATAAGCCTTTTACTTTTGCCTTCAGCAACCTTTTCCAAATTTAAATTATTCACCTTTTAAATTTATTAACTTCAAGTAGAGTCTGATTTTGAAAACAAGTATATGGGTGCTTGCTTCAGGATCATTACTTCTGAATGGTCATTTAAGCAATATAACCGACTCTAGCCAAACATGTTAGGTGATGGAAAGGTGGGAGTCCTATTCTCCTAAAACTCTTTCTAGTTTGGTTACGGCTCTCAGTAGCATTCTTCGTCCATACTAGTAAGGAGTACCCTCGTTTTTGAAAGAACACACCCTCGGGTTCCGGTGTGGATCTGTCCCTTCATTAATTTTATAGGCGCATGTGGACCATGTGGTCCAATCCCCGCATGACGACCTTTTGCAGTCTTTTTTTTATCCTAGCCTAGCATGTGAGTCAGTTATATCGCCGCTTGTCCTATTCATGAAAAATTTTTTTTGTACACTTTGCTTTTTTTGACTTATAATTTTTTTTTAACACTTTTGTTGGGAATTTTTTTTTGAATTTTGTTGTAGAGTCTCTAAATAATTAAATTCGTTTATTTGCGATGATAACACAATTTTTTTTTTCTTCTTTTTGAAAAGTCCCCATGTAAATTTTTTGTCCATAGTCCTTAAGACGTGGAATTTTTTTTTTTTGTTCGACCCCAACTCCGTTGTTCGCGGGGGGAGAACTGTGCCGTTATTACATCCGCGATACAAAACCGACTGACAAATGCGTAAACGACCAGCGCGCACT
>JAGFPH010022620.1:0-12477 GCA_018207615.1 Philaenus spumarius | reverse complement strand
TACTACAAAATGTATTTTTCAATTTAAAACTGTATATAAAATTACCATCTTTGAGCAAGGTGGAATCTGCATCCAAAAATCTGAGCATCTGGCCAAACATTTCTTGCGGCGTTGTGTATGGCTATCTCGAAGTCAACCATGATCTTTAATATCCTATCGCCACTCATCATCGCTTTGAGTTTGGTAAACAGTTTCTGGTAAGAGCTCTCTTTTTTGTTCGGTAGCAGGCAAAATGCAAGCGGTATATAATGTGAATTGATCACAGCAAATACAGTAAACAACTGTTTGAAAAAGTTGCAGCAATATTGGAAGGTCCCGTCCATAAGAATCGTTTCGCTTTCACTCAGAGCTTGAATGTTGGCGGAACACCCAAAAATGACAATATTATTTTCTTTGTCGTTTTTTAGCAAAAACTGTCCCCCCCTCTCAGTATGTATGGATAATGAGTCTAGGGCTTCTTGAGTTTCTGCTGTATTTTTTGGTAAAGCTGGTGAATCTTTTCTTCTTGCATACCACATAGACCTGCGGACAAGATAAACATCGCTCATAGTTATTTTTTCACCTAGACTGTTTTCTACGATCTCAGTCCGAATGATTTTCTCAGGCCTCTCAAAAAGATCGTCTTTTGCTTTTATTTTGTTGTTTATTAGTTCTTGTCTTGAATACTTTTTCAAATCTGTTTCGTGTATGTGAACTAAATTCGCTTTAATAAAGTCCGTCGATTCTCCTAAAACAGTTTGATGTAAATTGATTGAGCAAAGATTTATAGGTTTGACAACATTTTGTTTTGTTATTCAAATATACCTAGTGGGTTATTTAAAAAAGCTTTTCTTTTTATAAATTCTCTCAGGAAAGAATCCAGAGGTCAATGTTTGGAGATTTTGGAGTGTATATTTCGTTCATAAACAACTAAAATCTATACAGGCCTAATAGACATGTTTGGTGCAAATTTGTTCGAAATCGATCTAATAGTTTTCTTTTTAGCGAATAATTGACCGAACGAAGCGAGGTCTCCGTTTTAACTCGATCGTTCGGCATTTCGTCTGTGTGTCTGTCTTACGATTACGGCCAAACGCCTTCACCGATTTTGATGATTTTTTGCATGAATGTTCCTTATTCCTAGGCCGAGCCATGTATGTATAAGGATTTTTCCATTTTTCATTTTTAACCCCTTAAATGAAATAAAAATGGCGGCCGCACCTTTTCTCTCAGTGTAAGTTTTTTTCCAAAGCCAGTTTGTGGCTTAACCGTAAGTCGAATTTAGAAACTAATGACACTTTGGTAATAGCAAATTTGATTTTCAACAAAATTGTATCCTTGATTTTTTTCCGTATCTCTAATGGTAAGCTCACAAAATGGCCGTAAACTTCAAATTTGTAAAAAATCGTCCAAGTTTTTGTATTTCAACCATGTTTTTATATGTTTATTCTAAACCAATTCAAAAGTGTTGCATGGCTTTTTTGTAGATAAAGGTTCAAAGAATTCATAATATATGCCAGTAAAAAAATGGTTGAAGTAAAATTAACAAAATTATTAGATCAAGAAACATTTATTAGTTATTATCATGTTCAGTAACGAATGGAAAAAGTTCAACTTTAGGCCTACATAAAAAGTAGTAAACATTATTGTAATTTTTTTCATAAATGTAAAAACGTTTCGTAATTTAGTTATAAATAGAATTATATAAAAATATTTATCAATTTCAAATTTCTTATTTTGAAAACACCAGTTTTTATTTTCTTGTTGAGATCACTATCACGACGTTTTAACATCGTTTGTTTTCATTATTTCTAATATTGGAATATGATATGGAAGTTATGGAACTGTAAATACATTGTTAAGTTTTAGTTATTTAAGTATGTAAATATTTAATTATATGTTTTCCCTCTATAACTTGATATTTTTAGCTATCTTACGCATTATTAACCTAAATAAAACACAATGCCTCTAAAATCTTTAGCAGTTAAAGCTCAAGTTAAGAAAAAAAAAACGAGAACTAGAAATCCCGGAATCGCGGGAATTGTAAAATAATGTTTCGCTGGCTAAACCTTGTGCTTACTTCCTTACTGGCACACTATTTTTAACCTAAGCTCAAAACCACATTTGTTATTTTAACGAGCGAGGTCTACTGTTCACAGAACTACTAGTGATAATAATATTTATTAGTTACTCTCCTACTTTAACGTATCCCTCTCCTACTTTAATACAATTATGAAGTCACAGTGAATCTGTTTAATAATTTAATTATGTTTGTGAGAAAGTATGCGCCAGTTTCTAGTACCGTTTATTCATTTTATCATTATTCAAAACCAACAGCTTTTTTTAGGTTATATTAACAAACCAAAAGCAAACACAAACAAAATCAATGAAAAATACTTAATGTTTTATAATAATTCAATCCAAACATAGTTTGACATATTATAAATAAAACCTCTGATTTTCATCAAAAACTAAACATAGTTTTAGGTTAGGCATATAATGAACCAACAGACGTTTATTTGCAACCAATTTGACTAATGTAGAATCAGGTCATTGTTTTTCAGAACTATCAGTTTTTTTAGATTAGGTAAAAGCTAACAAAATATTTACTGTTGGCCTATTATAAGTCAAAAATGTAGAACAAAATGTCTTAACATTTGGATATGTAGTAAATGTAAATATCCGCCTATTTCCGTGTCGGAAAACCATTAGCTTTGTTTATGCGCCAGACAAGAAAACAAAAAATGTCATGTATCATAAAGTATTGCAATGAAGGAAATAGCGAAGTCAAATCAAACCACTCGAATTAAATCATTTAGTCTTATTTGTTTTTACTGTTTACTTGAAATTCTGACTTAATTCAGTTTTATAACTTAAATTTTGAAACAAAACCGCATGTATCCAAGTCAATTATATTCCAGGCACATCACACATTTCGAGCATTTCTGCGATGTACTGGCGATAGAAATATAATTCAACCGCATGTAAAATGTTAAATCATAGTTCTTCTGAATGTACTCCTCCTCAAATTTAATAAATACAGTGATCACTCAAAAATATCCTACTTTTCACAAAACGATTACAAACAAACTTATTGAAATTTGGGCAGGACAACGTCTGTCTGGTAAGCTATTATATAGATAAATTAAATAAATAAATGTCTGGTAAGCAGATATATAGATTAAATTATTGAATTGCATATACAAGTATAAATATTATCCTTATTATTAATTAACATTGTTTTTATAGATGTTACTATTAGCAGCAGTTACTATTAGATAAGTGCGCGTAAACACGCAATGGTTATGTTAGATAAGTGTGCGTAAGCATGCAATGGTTATATTAGATAAGTGCGCGTAAGCATGCAACGGTTACTAATAGATAAGTGCGTGTAAGCACGCAACGGTTATTATTAGATAAGTGCTAGTAAGCACGCAACGGTTCCTATTAGATAAGAATAACATAAATAAATACACGAATATACTGGCTGTTTCAACTTGGTTCAAACTATTTATTGGTATGAGGGAATTCGGAGGGAAATATCCCGTACCTGTGTCAGGTAGAAAAGAGGGCAGTTTGTATGTCGCCGATACCCCGGCCTGTCCCTTGTTTTTATACCTGTACCTTGTGGGGCAGTTTGTATGTTTGAAATGACCCCAAAAAAGCGGGGCAGTTTGTATGTGGCCCAACTATGAGTCTGAGACTTGGGTATACAACCACTAGGTAACCAATTAAGAACAAAGACTCTACATGTAGCCTAGCCCAGCGGGGGAGCGCAGCACGTACTAATCGCTTAGTTTAATTGTTTTACTGCCTAATGAGCACGTTTTGTGGACACCTAGAGATTAAAGAATAAATCCTACTGTACAGTAACGTAATAACATGGGCGGTAAGGGTAAGGAATGATTATTACAGTTATGTGGACATAACTAATCTAACCTAATGTAGTAAAATAAGAACTAATTCTAACCAACCAACACTCACGAACAACAATCGATTTAATTTAGTAAACCTGATCTCAACATAACTTACCTAACGCAGCATAATATCCATACCTAACCTGTCAAGTTATATCCAAACATTAACAAATTAACCTAACCAACATAAATCAATTTATTATAGTAAACCTCAAAGCAGCGTAACCTCCCCTATCCCAAATTAACATAACCTCCAAAGAAATTACATTATAAGTAGAGTCTAGAATAACCAATAAATGTACACCATTGTCGTTGAGAGCATTTCCGGGCTCCCCAGGGTAGCGGGGATAAAACTAAAACTTCAAAAAATTAAAATTGTAATTTTTAAGCCCTTCTATGAGCACCGATTTCCTTTTAAAACTCGTCGGTTATATATTAAAGTATAGTTTATGTGCTATAACGATTAAATGAAATTCAAGTGGCAATAAAAGTTTTTGAACTAAGTTCCTTAACGCGGGTTGCAGTAGGAGTTAACAAACAGAAAATGTAATGCATAACGAAAAAAAGTGTTATTAATTGGTTCCTATGGCAATTACAAATAGAAAATACGCGTAACGAAAAAGCGTTATCAAATTGGTTGCTATGGCAATGAATGTAAATACATTCAAGAAACATGTGTTTTGGATCATCAATTTAAATTAAGAGACTATCGATTCCTTCTGGCTTAGTTAAGATATTATCGTCAAGCGCTGAAATACATTCAATAAACATAAAATGTTGGTTCATCAGTCTAGGCCTAACCTAAAATTATTGTACGTATGTTGCCGTTAAGACAGGTAAAATTAATTAAACATACACACAATAATTTTGGGCTAGGCCTAGACGGATGAACCAACATTTTATGTTTATTGAATGTGTTTACAATGAATGGACATTTAACTGTGTTTACCATCTTAGATTTGATGTTATAATTAATTCTACTCCTTTATTATAATAACATTAAACGCATGGAAGCAGTAAATATTTGTATAAAAAGCAAACTAACAATAAACGGCAATTGAAAGATTAAAATTAAGTGTGTATGTTGCCGTTAAGGCTGGTAAAAGAATTGAAGAAAAGGCGTGATGAACTTCGTTCCTGATGGGGGTCCCACGACCGCACACATTTACTTTTTATTTTTATGTTTGATTTAACTGCTGTTTATCGTAGGATGCAGTTTGTTATATAGCTAGTAAGATTTAGCAAGGACTTTACGATGCGCTGGAGGGAGGGAAGAATATAGGCAAGTGGGGATGCCGTCCGCTGTAGGGGAAGGGACACTACGTTCTACTTATAAAATTAATCAAGTTAATACTTATAGGCCTACTTGCCTACTATCAAAGTTGTCGCGACAACTTTGTGTTGTATTACTTGCAACATGTAAATAATGTATAGATATGGGACTTTTTATATCTATACAGGGGTGGCAAAAAGTCCCGGAACAACCCAATATCTTTTTCCAGGTTCCACTTACACAATTGAAACTTTGCAAATTGTTTATGGGTATAAAAAACTACTTTTTTAGAATATGGCTGATTTTTCACCTCCTCTGGGGGACGGCCAGTCAGGAGTTGGTGAAAAATCTTAAATATAAGCATGGGTTGTTATGCATATCATTTTAAAGGTCTTGATGAGACAAACACAGCGACATAATAAAAATGAAAAATGGATGATCCTGAAAAAAGTTATGGCTGTTCAAAGTTTTGTTATGCTGCATGTTAAATGAGCCTTATTCTAAGTTTAATTTATTTTTACATGTTCCATGTATTACACGTTCAACTCTGCAAATTGTTTACGGGTATAAAGAACTACTTGTTTATGCTACAGTTGATTTTTCATCTCCTCTGGGCTGAATCAACTTATTCAAACTTGATATTCAAAAGTATCGTTTCGAAAAGCATCATTTTCGGTCCTAGTGATGAAATATACTACTGTATTTACTGAATGTCAAAAAAACATTCATAAGTGGTAAACATTAGCAATGATCTCACGGGTTTGGCTGTGAATAACTTTTCTACCCCCTAACTTTGATATGACACTGCCTTCCATTAAATCTAATTATACAAATATAAACAATAAAAAATAAACAACGCTAAATAACAATAATAAACAGGGATAGTTCAATTAAAAATTGATTTGTGCACGGACAATAATGTTATTGGAAACGCGTACAATTGCTTCAAGACCGAAGGGTTCCGTTCAAAGCTCGGTAATCGACTGAGCTTCTCTGACCCCCCACCACTCGAATTAACTCCGAGTTTACTGCGCATCTCAAGGTCAGAGTCCTTGCTACAAATTCCGAGCTATACCTTTGTACGCACCACTCATGATAGGGCACACTATTTTTGATAGAATTTCACTTTCATCGACTAATTCCATCAAAGCTGTTACAGCCACCTGTTGTTATTATTAGTCTACTCCAAAGACCACATAAGACCAATAGATGGAGCATGCCTATAAAGCTAACACTATAGCGAGTGAAGCCAGGTCGGCCATCTTGTCTGGGTCAGAAAGACATAAACGGCGCTCTCAACTTTGAATTATGCCAATGCTCTCGTTTCACTCAACCTGTGATTTAACATACTTAGAGTAAAGTTAAAATTTTGAAACTTCGCAAGTGTAAAGTTGACAAGTTGTGGGTGCTAATGAAAGGAATTAAAAATCAAATAACACTACTTTAGCCTTTTTAACACAAAAATAACTTTAACTTTTTATATACATTTTTAATCATGACATAAAAAAGTTCGATTGCTACTACTTTTTTTATTTTTTGGTCAGGTACGTTATAAAAAACGGTGGAAATTGTAGCCTTAGAACTGAATTTTACTAATCCTATTTTTTTTTTAATTTGCTCCTTTAGTTTCGTAGATAACTCAGTTAAAGTTAAAAAGTTTTGCCGCGGCGGATAGAGCGTTCCGCCCATCGACCTGCAAGTGTTGGTATGGCAAATTCGTTATAGATACTGCATGCATATTTGTATTAACAAGTACTGTAATGACATTTTTGTGATAACTAGTATATTACTAATACTATATCAATAAACAAAGTTTAGTTTTTGTTAATGTCTGGTACCAATGAATACAGAATACTTTCTGTATTCATTGCTGGTACTTTAACGGGAAAGGTTTCATTCCTGAAATACCGTTTAATATTTTATGGCGTCTCAATTAATTTTTTTAATTTTAGATATTGTCATAAATTTTTAATTAGTGGACTAGAAATATTGATTGTACTGAAAAGCATTAATTAGGCCTGGCATTATTTAATACAAATTGTTTAGTATCTATAGACATAATATTAAAATTAAGTGGGTAGAGATCCGTAAATACTTTGAAAATAAAATCTTTTCTTACATTACCTGAAATTGTCGTATATAAATGTTATATTGAAAAAGTATAGGACATAAAGACAATGAAAAAATATGTTTTAAAAGTTTATTTTTACAATGTAAATTAGTAAAAGTTGAAAATCTATAGTATGTGAACACTAATCGAGCAAAGAATATAATATTGGATAGAATCAAATCACATAGTTTTGATAACTTGAAAAGATTTTAATTTTCTTTGTGTTCAAAATTTGATAATATAGTTCTTTTTATTGGTGATTACAATGAAGTTTGAAAGTGAAACATAGGCTACTAATATACAAATATTTATAGTATTTTTAAGGTTCGAAATATAATGATAATCTTACAGAAGTGCTACTATTATTAGTGAATACAAACAAGTTTGATTGTTGAATATGGATTACAAACATTAAATAATTTGTACAATTCTATTTCACAAACATTCCCTGTGCGAATGACAATAGCAAAGGCTAGAGCTACTGGCGTTGACGCTCGCGTCTAGGATGAGTCATGCCTATCCGCCGCCATCTTGTCTGGGTCAGGCGGACAGCTCGGCTTCACCGGCTGACTAGCTATGCTCCATCTATTGGTCTTATGTGGTCGTTGGTCTACTCTTATTTTAAAGGAATTTATAAGCTTGTTTTAGTTGCAGAGTTGAGTTGTTTTTAGTATTCTCTGTGAAAAGAATAGATTTTGTTTTTACTACATCTTGTAAGAATTTTAGAAGGTATTCTGTGTCACTATTTTACGCGATAATTTCTCTTTTATATAAACTATATTGTTACGCTCGCAAAATTCTAGCCATACTGCGCATGCGTCAGGATCTATATAATAAAGCACAGGTAAAGCCTTGATGGTTACTGGTGCTTAAAAATAAATCATAACCTATTGACTTCTAAAACAATTACCTCTTGTTGCTGCTGTTAAATCAAAAATTGTAACTAATTTAAAAAAGTTTTAATATTTTTTTACCTTGATCTTTGTTTAGCCCGCCCCTCTACCAATGACTACATATCAATATGTAGTCATTGCCTCTACTCCCTGCCGTTCATTCCACAGTCCCACGATACGCCACATGAAGCTAACGTTACAACTCTGATTTCCGTCACGGGTTGGTGTTTTTCTTTTTTTTTCTTTTTTTTTTTTTTTTGACAACACCCGAGTTAACACTTTCTTCATAAATCGGTACGCCGGGAGTACTTATCGTTTTATCAAAATAATACAAATTTCCTCTTTGAGTGAAACAAAATATTTATGAGTCCGGGCCCCTTGAAGGACTACGGTCCTGATTCAACATAGTTCAACATTAAGTAACATTTTTATGGGAGATGATTTTATCATCAGAATTAAGTGTAAAAATTATATTTTTTATTTATTAAATTGACTAAATTCTAAACGACAATTTCCAACTAATTTAGTGCTTCATCCGTAACATTTTAAGCGTTTACTTTTATCTGGTAAGAATCTACACAGTACACAGTTTATTTATCCGAGTAATTTAAGACAGCTGATCACGCCCAGTTTCTGCTTAGCACAGCGTCTAGCCTAACCTTCGTTTAACGGAATCCAACAAAATATTAAGCAACCGGTTTTTGACCTTGAGAGCGTTTAGCATTGAATAATTGGCGGTTCTTGTCTTGAGATGCAGAAGACGCCTAATATGGAAGTAGAAGTAGAAGAGCTTAACGAACCATGACGTCATACGACCTTGAGCCTTACATGGAGCCGGTACTGTTTGGTAATGTAGGCCGAGGTCTTCTCCCCTTTCCCTAACAGGATGTATTAGGTTTCCCGAGGGAACAAGGAACGCGCATTGCGCAGAATTTTTGAGACTCGGGTTTACTTCTTTTTAAACTAATGATAAATTTTCTTTTAAGATGAATATGAATATTAGTAGGCCTACCATTGGTATAAGGGCACAAATGTAATTGTTAAACTATTAATAATAATAGTTAATTTTCTTCTAAACATTTAATAATTGAACATCTCAGGAATTAATAAAAGTATAAAGCTGAAATTTTATATAGTAGTCATGGCGCGGCTTGATACGTACAATTAATAAATGGGCTCTTTTCGGACTACGTTTTTGGCACCGAGTTGCTATAGAAGGCGTCATCGCTGTCGCAACTATGTGCAAAAACAAAATAAGTTGGAAGTCGGTGCATATTACGCCAACAAAAACAAGATGGCTTCGTCATCTGTCACAACTCGGTGCAAAAATCATAGTCCCATAAGAACCCATGCTATGGATCAAGTCGAGCCATGACTTCTGACATACAGTAGTTAAAGCATGATAACGCTAACCTGCAAATATTCCAATATTCAAAAAAGAATATATCACTGATGTATAATTTTTGGAGCTAAAATCTTTTAGCCCCAAAACAAATATTTTAAGATACTGTGGTCTTTATTATCGTTTAAAAAGGTTTTGTTTAAAAAGGATGTAAATAATGTTTTTTCACGTATGCATAACAAAATTAGTAAATTTCTGCACCTTTTAAATTATAATAGGAAAATTTACTAAAAAAAGTTTACGTAAAAGAAAAGTAACATAAAGTTCTCCAGTAAATAAAAATTAAGTTAAATGTATTATTTTATAGAAACACTAGATGGTTCCACCCCCACTCGCTTCGGACACCAACCCTCGCATCTAAGCAAATAGATATTATTGTATAATATAATTTAAACTACTTAACAAAATTATGACGAAGTACAATTCTACGGATACTACACACGTGACCATGGCTGAATAAAAAAGCCGAAACGGCCGTAGTGTAAGGAAAATCAATATAAACGGAGATCAGAGACGTAAGTAGTTTAAATTATATTATAATTTAAAGTTGTCCAGTAGGGCGAAGTATATATAAAATTATTGTATATTCTTATATTTTCACGGAAATTACGATTAATTAGAACAGATGCAATTGACTCGGGGTATGGCAAGGGAGTGGAGGGGCGGGCTAAACAAAGAACAAGGTCAAAAAATATTAAAACTTTTTTTCAATTAGATACAAATTTTAATTTAACAGTAGCAACAAATGGCAATTATTTTAGAAGTCAGTGGGTTATGATTTATTTTAAAGCACCGGTAACCATCAATCCTAGTAGGGCTAGAATTTTGCGAGCGTAACCCGATTTTTTATTATAATAGAGAATGATCGCGTAAAATAGTGACACAGAATCCCTTCTAAAATTATTACAAGATGTAGTAAAAACAAAAAACTATACTTTTCACAGAAAATAATAAAAACAACTCAACTCTGCAGCATCAAACTTAATTTAAAAATATATGTATTTGCAAATTTAAAAATTCAGAGTAAAAATGCATCCAAAATATGAAAGGGAAAAGGAATTAGGTTCCTCAAAAGACTGAATCGGAGATAGCATTATGTTCTTAGAAGCAGATAAGTAAGTGTAAGTTAATAGCCCTAATACAAAATTTCAAAACTTTAAGCACGGCACAGAGAGAAAATATTTAAACAAGCTGTAAAAATGCAAACTATAAAAGAGAGTTTGGGAAAGCTAAAGTAAAATAAATACTATATCAATTAAAAAGAGAACTGTGGAAATCAAACCGAAATAAATACAAATGTATAAAACAAAGCTGGGAAAGCAAACTGAATGAATATTATTTTTCGATGAGAGAGTTGGGAATAATACTGAGACATGTACTAATATTATTTAAACACAAGAACAATAATATATTAGAAATTGTGCTTCTTAGCTTCTATTGAGATTGTTGTTTACATAACAACTAGTGGCTTGTACGGGTAATAGCCCCTATATATACGCTATATATTATATTCTAGTAATTTATTGTTTCTTATATAATGTGGTTCATCATATAAGCTTTGATTTTAATTCTCATTTTGAAACAAAATCACAGCTACAATAACAACACACATCACAAAACTGAACATTCAGGTGTTGTTATGATAGCTGAATTTTCCAATTTATATACAATCACCTGTTTTTAACACTAAAATCACCTGATTTACACATATATATTTCCATGCTATTTAAATGGGAATTATTATATACAATCACCTGTTCTTAACACTAAAATCACATGATTTACACCTATATATGCCCATTGCCCATGCTATTTAAATGGGAATTATTTTGTTCCGAAAGTTTGTTATACACAATTAAGAAAAATTAATATTTTCCCCCAAAATTTCATGCCCAGACAGTTAAAATGAAACCTCTCCCAGCTTTCTACAACCTACCGTTCGCTCACAATTTCATTTGCAAATTTTGGCTTACGGAATTAGATATATAGATATTACGGTATATAACAGCTGTTATATTTTTACATCACCACTAGTACCTTACAGCTGTTTGTTATTGAAAAGCTTCTCGTGGAATGTTTCTAGCTTCCATCCATTGAATATAAATAAATAAACGGCATAATTTTTTACCCTAAAAATGAATAATAGAGACATTTTTTTTATTACTACCACGAGTGTACCCACAATCCATTAGGTTTTTAAAAAATCTGGCAAATAGTTTTGACTTGTACCTTTCTGGTAAATGTCCGCTTCGCCCTTTAATAACATTTCAAAAGTAATGAACAGATTTACAACATCAGTTTCCGACGTTTTTTAAAACTTCTTGTACAACCAAATTAAACGACGTGGCGTTACCAAATTTGTAGCAATTTTAACCCTCTCTATTCGCTTACAGTTTTAAAAATAAAATTAGTTTGCATAAATTTACACGAAATGTTATTCGTCCGGCGCTTTCAAGAGCCTAATTCTTTCACTCGAGTTATGCACGTCTAACCTACCTGTACGTATGCAATGAGCATTTATTTTATTTGTTGTTCCCCCACGCCATCTATAGTGTTGGGTAGGGCAAGTGTTCTATACCTCGTTCCTGAATAACGTCAACGCGGGCTTCTAGTAGCCTTGTATTACAGCTGACTATTATGGAGTATGGGCATATTTTAAACAATTCGCGTTTCCCACGTTAGAAATAAAGCACATAAACGTACAGGATGAGTCTGTAATTAATTCGCAGAGGCAGTTCAGGAGGTCAAATGGATAAAAATAAAGGAAAAAACTTCCTAAAACGCTTCATTTACCAGCCATCCGCTATTTTGTTATTTTTTTCTAAATTATATCTCTAGGACGGGTAACCGATTGAGTTAAAATTTTGCATTATTCAACAATGTAAAGACCTAATTTAAAAAAA
>JAGFPH010022619.1:0-12478 GCA_018207615.1 Philaenus spumarius | reverse complement strand
AATCGTCCTAGTGATAATAACATGAGTAGACGGTATCATCAGTCTGAAAACCCCGGCTGTCTTTGCAAAGGGAATAGTATGGGACGACCAAGTCGAGTGACTGAAGGACGTGTTGATCGAGTTAGAGAGTATTTCACGCTTAGCCCTAAGAAATCAGTTCGGAAGGCTAGGTTGATTTAACAGTTACAGTGACGCCGTGTGAGAGTTTTGGAAGACGATTAAAACTAAGTCTTTAACGTTTTGCAGTTGTTACAAATTCTACAGAAGGCAGACTACGGTTTAGTGACAAATGATATGTTGCTGCATGACGAAGAAGATATTCTGGATCTTGTCTTCTGCAGTAATAAATTGTTATTTCACCTAAGTGACATGTGAACACGGATAATATGCGTATCTGGGGATTATAAAATCCCAACGAGATTGTACAGTTGCAACGTGATAAACATAAATAGAATTATTTTTGTGCCATGTCCCAGCGGAAAGTCTAAAGGCCTTTATTTTTTGCTTAAAAAACTGTAACTGGTGTTTCTCATATTATAGTGCTACAACTATGGCTCTTTTCTCAATTGGAAGAAGCTGAACAACATAACACTATTTGACAGCATGATGGTGCGCCAACTAACTAGTATAACACAGAACGTGTTTTTAATTTTTTTTAAAACGTCGTTGTAGTTGGCCGCAGTTTGTTTTGCATGGCCTCCACATTCACCTGATCTGCAGCCAATCGATGTTAAGGGTTCCTGCAATACCAGTTGACCTACCTGACTTAGGAAACATAATTGATGCTTGTTAAAACATTACTCAGGCACATTGGACTTGGTTTGGAACCTACTCGGCCATTGACTACATACAATTCCACGTTCACCGTGCATTACTACAGGTCTTACGGGAGATATACATGTTACTACAATTACTGGGAACATCACGTTTATTGTCATGCGAGTTGCGTCAACTGTCCGAGCGTTGCATGGGAGTTGATGTTTTTTAGTTGACTAGTATCGCTGAGACTATCGTTTGGTTAACATGTACGCTCTGTACTGCACGCTGAACGTGGAATTGAGTTTAGATGTGTGACGTTTGACGAATTCTGGCCACATTGAACGCGAGTGGAAACAACGTTTTTAGTTGCTCTTTCATATGATGTATACGTTTTAATTAAATATAATAAATACTACAAACCTTAAAACCACGATATTCATTTTAAAACAATCGGTATTATAAAACATTTTTACCCTCTAATATTCAAGAAAGTATTATAAACCAACTGTGAAATTATTTTTGAGATAGGTTTAGCACTTACTAAGATTACTTCAAACAACGACACAAACAAACGAATTAAGTTTACATGTTTATATTATCACGAGAGATACACAATGCAAAATTATAATATTTATATTTAACATCTACAATGCTAAAAATAAAAGCTCAATGCAAAAATAGTAAAATAACGCGAGAGTGGCCATGAATATCAATAAAGACTACTTGAGAATGAGAGGCGTGAAAAGTACTTACATTACTAGATTACATTGTAAGTCATTTAATCGTTCTAGAGTCTGAGTGTTACATTGATATGCTTTCGGAGGTACAATCTGTTCAGTGTAGAAAACAAGGTTGATCCACAGAATACACAAGTACCACATTTTTCAAGTAGTTAATTCACTTTTTTGTTAATTTCTCTAACATTAGTTTTTTTGCAAAGTTTATTTTAAGTAAAATAGTTTATGAAAGTTTATATTATAAGGACAATAATGTATAAGTAAACTAATAAATAAATCAATTGCAAAAATATTGCGGATACCACCCTGATTATAACAATTCAAATTATTTTGGATAGACTTTCTGTTGAAGTCAATTAATGTCGTGTCAATTAATAATCTCACAAGGAAAGATAGCAATGGATTACTCATTAATTGTAATAAAGTACCCTATTTATTTTCCTAATTACTTGCAACTTGATTTATATATTTTACTTTAACATATTGTTTTTTAGATTCCTGGATTGTCTATTTGATTTATATTAATAATAGGTTAATTACCTTATATATCATCCTTCAACAATCCAAATTTGTCCTGTGTGGGATTGCCGGTTTCATCGGAACACCGTCATCTTCAGATCCTGATTAGTTATTCTTACTTTCCGCCTGTTCTGGCACGTCTTCTTTACACATTTGGCACATTTAAAACATTTGTCACATATACTAATATTAGAAACATGAAATAAATATTTAGATTAGAATTATTACAAAAACCGACACATTAAGACATATAAAGATACATTATATAGTTGCGGACAACCTAACTCTGAACCAAGAAAAAATTCGGGTCTTCTGCCCACCCGACCCTAATTAGTGACGCTTGGCTGCACTCAATGAGAAAAAGTACTAGGTACCTAATACCAAAAAGTCAATTAAATTTATGGTTTTACGCTATCTGCGTTAAATATTAATTTTGTTTAATAGTCGAGGATCTCAAATCATGGATTGAAACCGAAGTATTAATGCAAATAGTACTTGCAAAGACGGCGACTAGTGAACAGACAGCTTTTTATGTTTTACTGTTGCAAGGACTAAATCAGTACTTACAGGGCAATGTTCGTTTTAGTATTAGGTTCAAATGTAATCGTCCTAGTGATAATAACATGAGTAGACGGTATCATCAGTCTGAAAACCCCGGCTGTCTTTGTAAAGGGAAGAGTAGAGGACGACCAAGTCGAATGACTGAAGAACGTGTTGATCGAATTAGAGAGTATTTCACGCTTAGCCCTAAGAAATCAGTTCGAAAGGCTAGTCGTGATTTAACAGTTCCAGTGACTCCGTGTGAGAGTTTTTGAAGACGATTAAAACTAAGTCTTTAACGTTTTGCAGTTGTTAAAGTTCTACAGAAGGCAGACTACGGTTTAGTGACAAATGATATGTTGCTGCATGACGAAGAAGATATTCTGGATCTTGTCTTCTGCAGTAATACATTGTTATTTCACCTAAGTGACATGTGAACACGGATAATGAGCGTATCTGAGGTTATAAAATCCCAACGAGATTGTACAGTTGCAACGTGATAAACATAAATATAATTATTTTTGTGCCATGTCCCAGCGGAAAGTCTAAAGGCCTTTATTTTTTGCTTAAAAAACTGTAACTAGTGTTTCTCATATTAATGTGCTACAACCATGGCTCTTTTCTCAATTGGAAGAAGCTGAACAACATAACTTTATTTGACAGCATGATGGTGCGCCAACTAACTAGTATAACACAGAACGTGTTTTTTAAATTTTTTAAAACGTCGTTGTAGTTGGCTTCAGTTTGTTTTGCATGGCCTCTACATTCACCTGATCTGCAGCCAATCGATGTTTACCTTTTTGGGTTCATAAAGGGTTCCTGCAATACCAGTTGACCTACCTGACTTAGGAAACATAATTTATGCTTGTTAAAACATTACTCAGGCATATTGGACTTGGTTTGGAACGTACATACTCGGCCATTGACTACATTCAATTTCACGTTCACCGTGCATTACTACAGGTCTTAAGAGAGATATACATGTTACTACAATTACTGGGAACATCACGTTTATTGTCATGCGGGTTGCGTCAACTGTCCGAGCGTTGCATGGGAGTTGATATGTTTTTTAGTTGACTAGTATCGCTGAGACTATCGTTAGGTTAACATGACTTATGTACGCTCTGTACTGCACGATGAACGTGGAATTGAGTTTACATGTGTGACGTTTGACGAATTCTGGCCACATTGAACGCGAGTAGGAACAACGTTTTTACTTTCTTTTTCATTTGATGTATAATTTATAATTTTAAATTAAATATATTAAATACTACAAACCTTAAAACCACGATATTCATTTTAAAACACTCGGTATTATAAAACATCGTTTACCCTTTAATATTCAAGAAAGTATTATAAACCAACAGTGAAATCATTTTTGAGGTAGGTTTAGTACTTACTAAGATTACTTCAAACAACGACACAAACAAACGAATTAAGTTTACTTGTTTATATTATAACACGAGAGATACACAATGCAAAATTATAATATTTATATTTAACATCTACAATGCTAAAAAAAACAAGCTCAATGCAAAAATAGTAAAATTACGCGAGAGTGAAGCCATGAATAACAATAAAGGCTACTTGAGTATGAGAGGCGTGAAAAGTACTTACATTATTAGATTACATTGTTAGTCATTTAATCGTTCTACAGTCTGAGTGATACATTGAAATGCTTTCGGAGGTACAATCTATTCAGTGTAGAAAACAAGGTTGATCCACAGAGTACACAACTACCATATTTTTCAAGTAGTTACTTCACATTTATCGTATTATTATAACTCTAAGGATAGTGAAATAACAAATATTGAAATTTTATATGGGTCAGGTAAGTTTTTTTTGTAAAGAATATTGACAAGTTTATTGGTAAGAAAACTAATCTTCGGATTATAGATGTAACCTTTGATTTAAATGGATTTTGTATCTATTAAATGTAACTTCTGGATGTTATTGTAGGACTAATTGTTCTGTTTCTCCGTTTTACAGATTTCCGTTTTTACTTTCAACTATTTAAGTAGCCCTCCAAGTGTTGTAAGACTTATGAATGGGCAATTCTATTATGTAAGGCTTTGTATTTTAATTAAGACTACTGTGAACTTATGTAAGGTTTTGTAAAGTCACTTTGAAAGTTTTGGGGGCTCCACCAGATCCTTCTTACGGATCAAATTTTAGCTTGGCATGTGACGTACTCCAAAGAACTGGGTAGAAATAAGTACAGAGACCTTTTCATAAAATTATTAAATATATTCTGAAATTTCTGAAAATAATTCCTACAATGATTATCTTTCACAAAATAGTTAGATACAAGTAAATGTGATACAATTAATTTTTACTCAATTTATATTTTGAAAGTAATAAAGTAAAAGTTTACATTCGTCTAAGGAGGGCGGTGCTAGTAAGTTGATTTCCCGCTCTCCTAAATTTCAAACCTATGTGTCTTAATTTTAATGATTGAATCTTAAATTTCTTCTAATTACTAGTACATAATAAAATCTAATATTACAAAATGTATTATATCATTTATAGATACTTACAAAATGTATTATATTATTTATAGATTTATTTGAAAGATATTAAGTTGCTTTGGTGACTGATTTCGATTACTTATGAGGTGTTTTAAAACCCTCTCTTCAGTTTATCCTAATAACCAGTCCCAATACAATTATTTATTAATAAATGATTATTTATTTATTTTGATTTATTTTAATCTTACTTCTGATACACAATACTCTGGATATGATTTCGTTTGTTATTTAATTTTAACTCTCGAGATCTGTCTTTACAATGAAATGAAATATTAATACTACTTACATAATTTTCGTTCCCACTCTAACACACTTTGCACTTTAATTTGATTTTTTATACACTCCCTTATTGACTTTTATTAATTTTATGTTACACTTCACTACTGCACTTTATTCCTTGGTTTTGATGGTTCCTGGATCCATTTGATGTAAAATTTTGTTTAATGATTATACAAATACTTTATTACTTGGATGATTTATCTTTGGTTACTGATGATGTAGTTACTTTATTAAATAATTTATGTAAAATAAAAATGATGCATCTCGAAAGGTTTGGTCTAGGTGTTGATTGATTGAATTTTAGTTGATGACAGACCTCGTGTTCTCTTCAAAATTTCCCACCACACAGTTTCACGCATTCTAATTTGTTTTTGATTGGACTGTTTGAATTTTATATTGTTTTGATTGGCTTTCCAGTTTTACAGATTTGGCAGTATTTATCGCGTGTCTGCACTCGTTGATTCACACAGAATAACGCAAAGCAGTGTATTTATGTCTTAAGTAATTTAAGCTGGTACATCAGTTGTAACTTCCTGTTGAAATAATCTTACTCACAAAGCTAGTCTGGCCTGTTTCTGTAGATTCATTTATTATGGATTTATTTAAAATTTATTTTATAATATATTATTATAATTATTTTGTTGATGCTGATGTTAAAGACATTGTGTATTGGTGTTCCAAGTATTGGTGTTTACTTACCAATACTTACACTCCCACACCCTATATGAAAATTTTACCACCAATTTGATGTTATGCATATGTCTACCGTCTTGTGACTTGACGTTGTGGAATGGTATTAATTTGTATGTTGAAAATTTTCTTGAAATTATGCTGTGATGTTGTTAATACGTTTAAAATTGTTTGAAGTTAATTGCGATGATGTTTATTTTTATTGTAGTAGGCCTAGCTTTTGTTTACTAAACTCAATGTTTGTGGAATGGCTGATAAAGCTTTTAGATGAGCTCTGCTTTGACAGATGTGTATTCCAATGTCTTAGCCCAGATACTGCTGCGCTAGGTTTTGTTGTCGTCAGCATAAGTTTGTAGTACATATTCGGCCTAATGCTAGTAGGTCGGATTATTGTTTGTGTAGGTTATTTCTTGGCAATGTGTAAAGTTCTAGTTACTTTCGCAAAATGAAATGTTAGCTTGATCAGGGCCTAATTCTCAGATAACGAAGTACTATGAAGCGCTGTTGTTGGAATATGTAGGCTAGTTCCCCAAGGACGTCACTTGAGAATTGCTACTATGTCTGAATGTTTACTTGCACTCCTTACTGTTCAGTCATTGTCCTTAATATACGCCTACTTAGCCTAGGTCTCTTTAAATGTTTACAAAAGTTTTTTTTTATAGATCAGATCTCGAAGTTATTGTTTACTTTTGAAAGCGATGTTATTTAAGATTTAATAGTTATTGGTTTTACTTATTTAATTTGAAATGTGTACTATTGAATAGCTTTTATTTTTTTAAACGTTTACTATGTGTGAACAAGGCTTTAGTTTAAAAAATGTTTTTGTTTACAATACAATGCATGATAGTGACTTGAATATTCTTAATTAGTACAATTCTTAAAGCTAGTACATGTAACTTATATCTATTCTCTACAATATTAAATATAGACAGATCTCGAGTTATTATCTACTTGTGACACTTAAATTTACACATGACATATTTTTGTTCTTATGACCTTCTATGACACATTTTCATTCTGGAAATGTGTATTGGTTCATTTTGGAGTCTTCCATATCTTAATATCTCTACCTGGTATGTTAATTCATTTATTTTTTTAATAATTGTATATGGCCCCGTATACTTCATATCAAATTTTGTTTGTGTTTTGCCGTGGAACTCGCGTCTTATTAAGACTTCATCCCCTTGTTGGAATTCGAATCGGTTCTCTTCTTATCGTAATAAAATTTTTGTGTTTCTTGTGCTTTTTGTATTATTTTGGGTAAAGTTTTTCTAATTTCTTGAATTTGTTTTAGATGTTGTTGGATGTCGTAATTTTGGTTTTCTTGTATTTGAATGATCTCCATGGGGTCGTTTGGTTCAAAAGCGAACATAAGTTTATTTGGCGTGAAACCGGTGCTTGTTTGTTTCGTTGAGTTGTAACAGTATACAATTTTGTCTATATATTTTGACCATGAATTTGGTTTTTCGTGTACGTAATGTGATAACATATTGGCGAGTGTGCAATTGAATTTTTCTGTTAATCCCTGTGTTTGTGGTGAATATGCGCTGCTAAAAATTTGGTTTATCCCTAGTGTAGTTGTTAAGTGTTTGATTATTTCATTTTTAAAATGCGTACCCCTATCTGATTGTAGTATTCTCATTTTTCCATGTGTCAATATCAATTTTATTAAATTTTCAGCTACGTTTTTGGCATCTGCTGTTTTGCATTTAAATGCCCACGCATATTTCGTGGATACATCCGTACATGTTAATATATATTTGTAAGCATAAGATGAAGTAATTGGGCCTATGAAATCTATTATTATTCTGTCCATGGGCCTATGTGTCGCTAATATTGGTTTTAGTAGCCCATATGGCTTTCTAGTTGGGATTTTCCGTTTTTGGCAGGTCTCACAAGACTTTGTATAATCTTGTACGTCTTTATTTAAATTTGGCCAGTGGTATCTATCTCTTATCTTTGCTATTGTTTTAAAGTATGAAAAATGTCCACCCGTTAATGGACTGTCATGTGCTTGTCTTAAAATTTCCTCTTTAAGTTCGTTTGGTATTGCTAAAAGTTTGGTTGTTTCTTCCCCATTGAACTGCTTGTAATACATAATTTGGTCTTCTATGATATAATGTCTGGATTCTCTATCAATTTTTTTGTTACTCCTATCTACGTTCAAAAGTGCAAGCTTAATTTGTTTCAAATATGGATCTTGTGATTGTTTTAATTCTAAGTTTTGTGTGTCAGCGTTTATTAGAAATACATCTTCAAAGTTTTGTGGGATTTCTTCTTCTGCTTCTTGTCTTGATAAGAAATCTGGTAAACCCATTGTTTTTCCTTTTTTGTATCTTATATCTAAGTCGTAATCTACAAGTTTGGTTGCCAGCCGGCCTAATCTATTTGACGGATTTTTAAAAGTCTGAAAATATTGTAGTGCAGAATTATCTGTAAAACATGTGATTTTTCTTCCTAATAAATATTCTCTCCAGTATTCTATGGCATATACAAGTCCTAGCATTTCCTTTTCTACTGTCGAATATCTCGTTTCATGAGGTTTTAATTTTCTAGAGAGGTAAGCGATTTTAAACTCTTGGTTATTATTTGGGTCTATTTGTGTTAGTACAGCTCCTATTCCTATGTTTGACGCATCTGTGTAAACTCGCGTGTTTCTGTCCTCTTTGAAATGTGATAGCAATGGCGGATTGGTTAATATTGTTTTTATTTCTTCAAAAGCTTTGTTACAATTTTCTGTCCAAATTATTTTAGAGTTTTTTTTCTTGTTGGTTTTTGAGAAGTTCTGTTAAAGGGTGTGTAATTTTTGCGTAGTCTTTTATAAATTTTCTGAAGAAACCTGAAACTCCTAGGAAGGCCCTTATATTTCGTAATGTTTTTGGTTGTGTAAAGTTTAATATTGGTTGTATGTTTGATTGTAAAGGCTCAATCCCTTCAGTTGAGACCTTGTGACCTAATATTTCAATTTATTTATAGAAAAATTTACATTTTTGTGTTTAATTTTAAATTTGCTATGTCTAATTCATTTAAAACGGCTTCTAGGTTAATTAGTTTATCTTCAAATGTTGGTGCAAAAACTATTGTATCATCAAGGTAAGAAAGGCTTTTTGAAAATAGGTGTTTTGCTAAAATTTTGTTTAGATTTTTCTGGAATATTCCAGTTGAAACCTTCAGTTCCTGAGGGAGTCTGGTAAACCGCAGCATTCTGACTTGTGTTCTAATCGTTAACAGTGGTTTACTTTCTTCATGAACTTGTAATTGGAAGAAGGCATTTTTCAAATCTAGTTTTGTAAAGTATTGTGAGTTATTTAAGCAACTGAACATTAGTTGCAAACTTGGTATGGGGAAATTTTCGTTTTTTATTTGTTCATTAACTTTCCTAAAATCTGCTACTAGCCTGTGAGTATTATCCTTATTTTTAACTATAAATGCTGGTGACGCATATTCTGAAAAATTTGGGCATTCTTCTAAAATTCCTGCCCTAACTAAGTTGTCTAATTCTTGGTTTAATATTTCTCTTTCCTGATTGCTTTGTCTGTAGGGTGGTACGATTACCCCTGAATTTCCTGGGATAGTCTGTATTTTTACTGGTTTTATGTTGGCTGGTGTTAGGTCCCTGACCTCTGTTGTGAATATATGTTTATGTTTATTTATTATTTCTGTAACTTGTCTGTGTTGTGTCTCGGTTAAATTTTCACTAATTTGAAATTGCACTCCATTTTTATCATAAATTTGTTCTTTATTTGAGTTTTCCTGTAGTGTAGGCGGTGCGGGTGTGATTTTTTTGTTATAGTTTTCATAAATTTGTGGTTCCTCTTTATTTTTATTTAGATGGCCTATAAGTGTTCTAGGAAGCAGTGTTTGCGGTCTTTTTGACGCATTGTATATATGAACATAGTATTGATTGTCTTGATTTGATATATAGGCATGAATTTGTTTTTGCTCCCTTAAGTGTCTGTCCGTTTCAAAGTCCATGTGCTCATTATAATTTTCTATCGTTTGTATACATAAACTCTGTCCCGATGCAATTTTAATGTGTTCATTAGTTCTTATTTCTGGGTTGCTTATTATGTTGTGATTTATTATTAAACGTATATTTTTCAAATTTTCCAACCAGGATTTATTCATATTTATTACACATTCTTGGTTATTTGCTTTGAGGGTTATTTTTTGGTACAGTAGTCTATTTTAGCCTGATTTGCTAGTAGAAAGTTATTGCCTAGTATAATTTTTGCATTTATCCCTGATGCAACATAAAATTTATTAGTGAAATTTATATTATTTATTTTGAATGGTAATGTTATCTCTCCATGGATCTTTAGATTATTGTTTGTGGCAGATTTTATTATTGTATTAGTTTGACATGTTAGTGGTTTTTGTTTTACTAGATCATAATTACATATGGATACATTGGCACCTGAGTCTATGATTGATTCAATGTTTTTGATTCAATCTATTGTGCAAACTCTTGAATTTTCAGATTTGTTTAAAAATAGGGTATTATATACATCCCATGTTACATCATTTTCCGATTTCCTAGCCTTCGGCACACCATTTTGGTGTAAATATTGTTTATGAAATATACTGTATAAATCTAGGGCACTTTGTTTTTGCACGGATTGCTGTAATTCAATCGCGTTTACGCCATTGTGTTTCTCGTACTGACGGTCTATGGCGATCTCCGTTACGTTAATATCCTGAGGCAAGTATTGTGTTCCAACGTTGACTGAAGTTAGTGGCATTTTGCTTGCGTCATGTAAATTACAGGTCGTTTGTGTGTACTTCTGCTTTCTTAATGAAACGGAATACTGTCTTCTATCACTGACCTTTTCGTTGTCTTGTGTAAGTAAATGCAAATTGTTTTTTTGTGTATTTCCCATGTTCGTTTTTTGAAAATTGGCGTTAGTTTTGCTCGTGTGTTTTGGGGTTGTATGGCTATTTTCTCTTCTAGTCCCCCATTTATCCCGTTTTTGGTTGAATGTTAATTTGGAATTTACGTTGGCATAACATTGTTGAATTGTGTGGCTTTTACAATTTGAGTGAAATTGTTGATTTACATTGGTATAAGGCCTATTTTGATTTTTCATGTATAGTGGATGGGGTTTTCTTTTTAAATTGAAAGCGCATTCGCTGTTTGAGTGATTGTCCATTTTACATATGTTACAATTATACTGTCGTAAGAAATATTTGTCTGTATGGCGATTATTTTCATTGCTAATTGAGCGCATTTGTCTTGGCCTGTGTTGGACATTATAAAGTTGATAGTGTTTTATGAATCCTGGTCTTATTTTTGTATGTCTGTTGTTAAATTGCCTGTTGTTGTTATATCGGGGTGTTTCATTTTGATAACGTTGTTGCAATGTGGTTGGTTTTTGGTCTCTTTGACTTATGTTTACCCCTAATGTGTATATGATGTCCGTGAGTTCTTCTAGCTTACTTGACATTGTGTTTACGGTTTCAAAATGTGTGTTACTTCTGTTATTTGTGTTTGCCATAATTCTTAAATGTTTCTGTTTATTTAGGGTTTGTTGAAATTCTTGGTATTCAATTTTTCTTAAGTTTTCTTGTAGTTGGTCGAGTGTTTTATTTTCCATTGTTATAATGCGTTCGAAAATTTCAGGTCTTAAACCTTGTATTACATGAGATATTATTTGTGTGTCTCCTAAATTGGGATTCATTTTTCTGCTAAGAGCCTGTATTTGTAAGTAAAAGTTTATGGATGTTTCTGACTCTGTTTGAGTTTTATTTGCTAACAAAATTTGTAGTTTTTGGCTCTGTGCTACTGGTGTAAAAATATTTAATAATTGTTTCTTTGCATTTTCCCATGTTATTTCCCCCTCTTGATTTGTTTGTATAAAGCTTTCATACCAATTTAATGCTGATTTTTCAAGATATGTAGGCAATAAGTTTATTTGTGTTTTTGGTGTCCAACTGTTTGCTCTTGATGCTACCTCATATTGAAATATAAATGTTTGTATGTCTTCAGTTGGTAAACCATTGTATTGTGAGGGCTGAATTAAGGGTGTTTTTTCTTTCTTCTCCATTGTGTTTTTGTTTTTGTGATTGGTGCTTGTTTATTTATTTATTCCTATGTATCTTATTCCCTTTTTGTATGCTTAAATGTTATGCTTGCTAAATTTAGCTTTTTTTTTACTTATTTATAATCATATATAATTACTTAATCAGACGAAATCATATACCAGATCTTTAAATTATATTTATTTTTCAATTTTTATTCTATACACAGCTCATTTTGTATCTCTGTAATTATCTCTACCACATATACATTCTTGTAAATTTAGCGCTCCACCATGTAAGACTTATGAATGGGCAACTCTATTATGTAAGGCTTTGTATTTTAATTAAGACTACTGTGAAGTTATGTAAGGTTTTGTAAAGTCACTTTGAAAGTTTTGGGGGCTCCAC
>JAGFPH010022617.1:2059-12479 GCA_018207615.1 Philaenus spumarius | reverse complement strand
TTACGTTAATTGCTTGTTTATTATTGATAAGGTTCCCTTTATTTTCATCATTTAATTTAATTGATTTTTTAATTTGCTTATTTATTTGATTTTCACACCTTAATTTTAAACACTTCCCTTTAATTTGACTTATTGCCGTTTGTTTATTTATAAATGGTAACTCATATATTATTCCTTCGTATGACCACCTTATAAATCTTTTCTCCATATTTATTTTCGCCTGCATTTCATACAATGCATCACACCCTATAAGTATTCTGGATTTTAACCCTTTCACAATTAATAATTTTAAATCCATTTCTTTGTTTTGAACTTTATATTTTAACATAATTTGGCGGTGTACTTTTTGAACTTTACCTTTAAGCGCTCCAATTATTTCTACGTTTGCTACTGGAAGTTCCATTATTGGTATTCCTTCCGCTTTCAGCTGCTCGTAATAATCCTGTTGCATAACTGTTATTTCAGATCCAGTGTCTATTTCCATAATAGCCTGTAAATGACCAATTTCCACTAATATCGCCGGGATTTCCTCTATTGGTTTATCTTTAATAATTTCCTCCCCTTCATTATCTAACAAATCCTCGCGAATATTATAGTGTATATTACTTAAGGGTTTCTGTACACATACTGCCGTTTCATTTTTAATTACCGTGTTTTCCGGTTTTTTAATAAACTCCCTTTTAATTATTTTTTCGCCCCTTCTATTTACTTTATTTATTTGATTTTTAGTTATATCATCAGCCCTAAAACTCCGAAGCCTATTTTTCAGAACCTCCTTTCCTAGTTTCCCTGTTTCGGCTTTGAATTAGGATTTTGATTTGATGGACCGGGTCTTGGGTTATTAGGGTGTACGGTATTTCTTGGGTTTTGCGAATAGGATTGCAGGTTAGGTCTCGGATAGGGTTGGGGGTTTTGCCTGTTATTATTATTATTATTCGGCGTTCCTGTAGGCCTATTTCCCCTACGCGCTTCCTCCATCATATCTATATTATTTAGAAATTGTATGGCTTCTCTAACCGTCTCGCTATGCTTTCCCATTGCCGCTAACCTAATCTGGTCATTAAAATGCTGGAATATAGTAAACACTAAATATCCCTCCGGAATCGGTGGATCTAAATCTCTAGCCTTGTTTACTAACTTACAAAAATAATCTGCTCGCGTAAGATTACTATTATCATTATACCTCCCATATTCTATTTTATTTCTTATTAATTTTTGCTTCTGTAACGACCAATAATTTTTAAAAAACATTCTTTAAACCCTGTGTACCCTATATTTTCTGTTTGCATAACTTGCCACCATTCTAATGCACTACCCCTTAATTGTCGCACTGCAAACTTTAACTTTTCTTGATCGCTAAAAAATGGATTAGTTTCCTCGATCAAATTTTCTACCTCCCTTATAAATTGCTGAGGGCGTTCGTGTGGATTTCCCCAAAATTCTATTTTTTTACACTCCCCCTCATATCTCGGCATTACCAGGCTCCTAACCATACCTGGCTGTCCCCCTAATTCTAACACTTTTTGTTCTACCTTCGTTACCCTATTTGTAATTAATTTAAAATTTTCATCAGTTTTCTTTTTAATTACCCCTGTAGATTCTTCTAACAATTGTATACTGCCTACCATATCCTCAAGCCTTTCTTCTACCTGTTTGTGTTGACTTAAACACCTTTCTTTTTCTACATTTATTTCCTGCGATACTCCTTCCAATTTTCCTGAAATTAATGTATATAATTGTTTCTGCTCTTCTTCTCGCAGCTTCCTATCATTCGCTTTTTCTTCTTCTCGCAACCTCCTTTCGTTCGCTTTATCTTCTTCTATCTTAGCCTCTTTTAGTTGCCTTCTTTCTTCTTTTCTTTCCATCTCTTCCGCTTTCTCTTTTTCTCTTAATTGTTTTTCTTCTGCTTTCTCTTTTTTTAGCATCTCCATAAATTCTTTAAGTTCTTTGTTCGCCATATTGCTCTTAGAAATTTCTTCTTATTTGTCGGAAGTAAAATATTCGTAGCCTAACTACTTTTATTTTATTTTTCTTAACTTTTTTGAAAACCCCCTTTTTCTATTTACGTTTTTACCGCGACAAATTATTTCTAAGGTGCTTGGCCTACTCCCCCTCTTACACTGCGGAATACCAAACCCGGGAAATATTTAATGTTGATCAAATTCACTAGTATGTTTACACAATCTAACTTAATTCTTATTATAACACATACATATAAGCACAAATAATTTATTCTGTCAGTTCTGGACTTTATTTAACCTTCCGTTAAATCAAGCCACACCGGTGGGCGCCAACTCTGCAACGACGCACGAGTTGCACGACGCTGGGGGAAGAAGTTTGTTTTCCTTTTGTCCCCACGTTGCGACGTCAACCCTGCAACGACAGACCTTTTTTATGACGTTCGGGAGCCACCTCTGCAATGTAGCCCCGACGCTTGTCTGTCTGTAGGATTTCCCTACTTTGTTACAGAATAAAGAGATTATATCACCTACTGGAAGTTTAAGGCAAATTAATTTTAATAGCCTAGGTGATATAACTCTGGTTAAGATAACTATGCCTATAGTCACCTTAAATAAAAATATTTTATTAAATTCCTTCCAGTTATTCAAGTTACTATTAACTTTAAATTTGCTCAGCTCAGTAATTAATATTATATTTATTTGACAATCTCCGAGGAGTGAGAACAGTGGAACTTTACCTAGAATAATTAAATTATTTGTGCTTTGTGAAATTTCGTTGGAAATGCCAACTTTGCGTTTCCGCCCTTCAATATTGATCATACACTGAAAACAACTTATCATATAGGATACTTAGATAATAGGAATCTCTTGAACAAGGTAAATTAATTATATTAATTGAAATCAAAAGAAAATTTATTCAATAAAAAACTCAAAATACTCTGTGGTTCTTTCCACTACAAAAACATAAATTTTAAACTAAATTTACTATTTACATAAATTTTAACTCTTTTAGGTAGAACCATTTATTATTTATTTATACTTAATTATTCCTTCCTTTTTAATATTTATTATTTAATTATTTAATTATGAAAATGATTTTATATATTTAATTTACAAGATTAATAATTTTATATTTTGAAAAACCTAAATTTTTATCTCAACCCAGTATCAATAATTATTTAAATTTAACTCAGGCAATATTTTAATAAGGGATATCGTAACTTTTCTGACAGACCTTTTATTACTGCGACCCTGGACTCTGAACACCTTTCCCAAGAATGTTGATTGAAATCCAGCTTCCCTGAAGTCCGGTTATCGTTGGTGCGGTTGAACGTCTCTCGTGGTCTCAGCTTTTGCCTGGTTTGACTTTCCCTGATGTCTTCTAACGCCTTCCCTGATTTGGTTTAACTCCTTCCCTGATTTGGTTTCCGCTTCTTATTCCAGTAGTCCTTCAAAGTCCATGTGTGGTTCCAGTTATTGTCATTACATCAGTCCTGTGATTCTTGTAGACTACGTCATTTATAGCTTTTTTGACGCACCCGCTATATAATTAACTATAGCGTAATTCACTCAAACTGTTCAACCGTTTTTTCACTGTCTGTAATACTAACTGATTTTACACTGTCTTTGTTCATCTAACTCGTATTTACGTTTGATAAAATTTTAATGAAAATGTTACTTGAAATATTATATCGCATAATATTATAATTAATTAAAATGTTCACTGTTTGATTGACACATATCTTACTGCTGCCTTTATAAAACACTGCTTCTAAGTACGTTACAATAACATCGCAGATCCGTCTAACAACGTCGATCTAATAATTTAATGACTCACTCATTATGAATAATGCAATGATGAACTCACGTCGATCTAAAGAAAAATCTCAAAGAGAGAGATAGAGCGATAGGTAGCGATAGATCGTTAGATAGCTCGTTAGATGCGCGGCTCCCGCTGTACTCCACTTATATAGCCTCCTTTGCCGCCTTCCGAGTACCAACTGCCTTTCTTATTTTTCTATTCCTTGTTCGATATCTTGCCATGCAACTTGCATTGATTTCTTTAAGTTTTAGGTTGGTACTACCCCCACTAACTTCTTCGTTAGGCCTTGCCATCCGCTAATCTATATCTCCCCTCCTAACATTTTCTCCTATTGTCTTACGTATTTTCCTCGTAGTTTTCCTTTAACTGCTTTTATGAACTTGCGGTTTTCGTAATCGTATTCCTGATACATTTTCCTTTCTTCTCAAACTTGAGTGATGGTCGTACTACGTTTAGTTCGCTTATGGCGCTGCCTCGCGTATTCCGCGGTTTTTCCTCGCGAAAACTTTTCTGGTTTTGAAGGAAAATCTTTTTTCTTTTTTCTTCTATGTTGGTTATTATTTTATGATATATTAGCCAAAATTTCCATTCTGTCCGAAGATTTTTCTTCTGTTTTTGGGACTTGCAAAATTTGCCAAATTTAACATTTACTTTTGAATTTGAATTTTAACTTTAAAATTGATACTTTCGATTGAGATTTACAATTTTATACCCTTACTACCTTCTTAACACTAGGTTATTATTTTTACCACCTTTTTCATTCTATTCTTAGCAAAATATAGGTATGAACTTTCTCACCTATTATTTTAATTAATTAACAATTTATAAACTTTTTATCTTATAAAACTTTTACTTCTTTACAACTTGTTTACTTTTTCATTTTCCCTTTTTCATTTTTTATGGTGCTTTTTCACCTTCAAACTTTAACAATTATCTCTAACTTTTAAAATACCAAAAATTCCTTAATTTGTTATTTAACATTTTTTATACAATTTTTCTTACGCTTTTCAAAAATATCTTTTTCATTTAATTTTGATGAAATTTGAGAATTTCCTATAACTTTAACTCTTTATAACTTTAACATTTCTTATTTTACAAAATTGTGACTTCCATGAACAATGTTTCCACCTCCCGTGTTTCACATTTACCCATAAAATTCATCAATTTTATACTTTTATTTAACACCTTATTCCTGTATAAAAACCACTAATTTTTCTAAGTCTTTCAGGCAACTTGAAACAAGTTCCTGGACAAAAGTCCATCTCTGTTGACACAGTACAGTTGGCCGGGACTTGTCGTATTCTAATCTAGTTAAGTATAGGGTGTACCTCAACTTCTGCTATGAAATCTTGATTTTTGCAGTTTTACAACAAAACTCAATTTTTCACGCATTGCATAAGGTTTATCCGTTGCAATATATATAGATACATACTATATCTCGAGCGGTGACGGTAGCGAGTTTGATGCTTTTTCCTCTCCCAATAAGAAGTGCTATGTAGTATATTCGCGTTACGTACATACATATATATATATATATATATAATACATACTATATCTCGAGTGGTAACGGTCGCGAATTCAATGCTTTTTCCCCAAGCAAAAAGTGCCCAACGCCGCTAAAGAAGTTTTCACTTCAAAAAACTAATTTGAAAAAAAAGTTCCGACAAGAAAGCGAGCTAGTAAAAACGTGGTAAAAATCCCTGTGGCTTGACCTAATAAAAGACGTCTCTGAGCAGATAGATTTTGAAGTTCCTATTAGCTAAGCAATAAACAATATCACCTCTAACTGGAAGAAGGGGATAATTTTCAGATGGTTTGCAATAACTTTGATCGGATTTGGTACTGCGGCTACTAAGGAAGCTTTTTTCCTTAAAATTTTATTTGTTCACCCCTTGAGCAAACTGTTAGTGTTGTCAAACAATCTTTAAAGCGGGTTCCTGAAGGAAGTGAAGATAAGCAATAATCCTCTCACCTTTTAGTGTGCTTTCATCATATAAGAACGTCTATGACCCACAAGAATATACGGTACCTTTAAGGACAAACCAGGTTATATAAATAGATATGTTTTCCAATTATCGCTCAGCACTATTTAAAAAAAAAAAAACGCTATGAAACGTAGTTCATCAGTAAAGTTTCATAAAACCCGAATAGGTTTAGGGAGGTTTTAGAAAGCGTAATAAAACAATATGAATCTTTTCTTATTTAAATATATTACGGAGTTTTATTTATTTACCGGTACTAAACTATCCATAGTACTAACAGTACTGGAAGACAATTTCACGTACCGTTAGATATCTGGACACACTCTTAGGCAACATGCGGGAACGTGCGTAGCGGTTTGACAATGCGGATGGACCGTAACAAAAATCCTGCTCACGATATAGTCGGTGAGCATTTCTCCAATGTCGTTGTTTTCAAGCCGCCTTATACATTTGATCAACTGAATACTTGCGCTCGGAGGGCAGCCCTTTGGGTACAGAAACACTACCACCATATCGGCTGGGAGGAAGGTGACATTCCTTACGACGAAGACGTGATACGCTCGCTGTGCAAACCGTTTTCCATAGTTTTCACCAAAGGTTTGGAAAAGGCTCAGTTTTTGAGAAAGCTTGTTCCGCACGTGGGGGAAATATCTGAAGAGGTGGAAACATACTCGCACTGTACAGGGGTTAATTGTATATTACCTCAGCACTTTAAAGACGACAGTAAGTGTGCCTTAAAAAGTGCTAAATATTATTACGATTCTCTTCTTAAGTTAAAAGAACAACACGGACTGTAAACACCGAAATTATTGATGTGGCGAATGGCCAAAACATTGTATTTTTATTTATATCCAATGTATTTTGTATTCTAATAGCCGTTATTACTGTAAATACTTTAGTGTTGTAATGAGAGGGAATTATTAATAATAAACTGTATTTGTGTAACAAAGTTGTTTTAATGAGTCATTCCTATAACCATTTCTTTACCATTTTAATGTGAACAAGAAAAAAAAAGTGTTTAGAAAAGTGACACGGGTTTTTGTACATGTCTAGGGGTCAGTGACCGCCTTGACTCATGGGTTAACGCTGTGTAACGAGATTTTAGTACATTGTTGTTAGAGGCTATTGCACAACATTGTGTATTGAAAACTAGCAATTAATAGCAACCATGGTAAATATGGGGAAATAATAAAACAGAATTTAAATGTAATTTATTTCTTACAAGGTATTGACGGTAGCGCATTCTGGTAGAGAGTTTTAGAAATATTAACCCGTCCGATGGTAGCTCGTTCTGGTAGAGAATCAGCGAATTCATTAGACACTACAACGGATACAATTCTGCCGACTCGGCATTCTTACACGTGTTAACATACATTTTTGCTGATTAGTGGAATGTGTAAGTCTGTCGCGGAATAAACTGCGGATTGACTGTTAAATATATTTGGATACAAATTAATTTTTATTTGTGTTTTTTAAAAATTGATGTAAATATTAATTATATACAACATAAAGCAGGATGGTGGAAATGTAAAGGAAAACTGAAATGAGCACAACGGATATTTACAATATTATTATTATTATTATTACTATTATTATACAGTCATGTAACATTTTAAACAATCATAAACAAAATATGTGTACTTCATAATTTCTAGAACAAGGAATTGATTATCATAACATAAAATTATATTCTACGATGTCTTCGGTATTCTTTGAACTGCGGGTCACGCGCATCTGTCTGGTATAAACTGCAATCCTGTAGGCGATATAATTTTCTACTCGCACACCCATCTTATTAGGGGCCATATAGCAGCGACCGTTGTACTCGATAAAGCTTTCTGGTATCTTCGGCATGAAAGTGTCGCATCCTTCGAATTTGTTTTTGATCCAAGTAACATACAGATTCCGACAGAGATTGTGACGCAATGCTGCTTTAAATACTCTTGCACCTCCGATCGCCCATACCGTTTCGATGTTGTTTTGGTTTTTGAGACTTTCTACAGCTTTGTTGAAAGTGGGGAATACCTTTGTATTCTTGTATTCGCAATCCCCCTCGAGGATCTTGTTCCATCCACGATAGTATTTGCTCAGTATTATATTCATCCTGGAGGGTAATGGTTTGTATTCGTCCGGTAACGATTCCCAGGTTTTACGACCCATAATAACAGCGGTCTGTTTATGCGGGTCGAACGCTTTTTTCGTAATCCTAGTAAAATAATCCGCATCGTTAACACCCCACGGTACTCGACCCCATGGTGCTCGCCCCTTACTACCGATTCCATGATTGTCTTCACAAACGGTTGCTATTATATTTATATGCATGATGATCAAAGTGGTCCTACCAGTCATACAATATGAATAGTTACGAAGATTGCACGCACTAAACAAGCCTTGTAATATGAGACCGGATGTTGAATAAGCATTGTGTAAAGATTTACATTACATTTGCTAAATATTGGAATGTCTAGTCAGCATCTATAGTTTACTGTAGTGTTTCCGTGTGCAAATACAAGTACTTTATTACTAATCAATTAATTTAAATTTTATAAAAAACTTTATACACTTAATAAATTTCCAATTATTATATATAATTTATAAAATATTTTATTAAGAAACGGTATACTTTGCTTGTGATTTTTCTTTCACAGATCTAATTGACGTAACCAAAATGTTAATTTAATACATACATTTTTTAATACACAGTTAAACAGGATAAGAAATAATTAGTATCACTTTGTTTAATATAACTAATTTATATTTAACTGTAGAAATCATTACATATATTAATATTATAAATACAAAATTTACATAATATCAAGAAGTTCCTCAACTTCATTATCAACAATAATGTCATTTTCCTCAGCACGCCCCACGTATTGCCCACTTCCTGATTCATAGCCATCATCATCGCTGTCATAGATCCTTACGCCGTCGTCGTCGTCGAGGAGTCTTCTGAACAGAGCCTGGTGACGTACATTGTTTAGCGCTGATATTCTCTCTATACCTCCATCACAATTTGTAGCTATGTAAATCCGCCAAACATTTTCTTCACTACACGGAAAGTTTATAACTACTTCCATTTTGACACGCAAATCAAACCTATGAATAATAATTTTATGCCTTAAACTATTTATAGAAACGTTCAAAGTTAACTTTTGTCCACGAACTTTATACTTTGTAATTTCTAGATCCGACACTAAAACATTTATATCACGTCCTAGTATGAAATGTAACTGTCCACTTATATGTCTTTTAAATATTACATCGTTTTCTTTCAAGGGTAAGACAAATACGTGTCGCACCATTGTGGAGTTTAGCAGTATTTCTCCGTGGACAAACTTAGCGCGAACACTATCGGAAGAAATGTTTTAACCGTACGCTTTGAATAGCTGACTATACAATAAATAGCATCCGTTGCGAGCTCTTTTGTCGTCTTTTATTACAACTCCCGTACCGATCGTTAGCCTAAGTGCGTTTTGCAAGGATGTGGGAGAGCCTAATTTTGGCCGAAATTTTATTTCGGCTAAGTGCCCTTCGGTCGAACTCGGGCAGAACCTTACGTTCGGGTTAGCTCGGTTTTCCATACGTTATAACACAATTTATAAAAATAATTCGGGGTACAGCGAAGCCTAAGCTCGGTCAAGTCCGTCGTTTTGGTCCGGGTAAGACCGGTAGAAATATATTACAAGGGGTTGCGGCAACGCCTATGGTTAGTCTAAGCTTTATTTCGTCCAAGTACGAATTTCGGGGGTTGCGGGAGAGCCTTACGTTACGAAAAGCCCGGTAGAAACAGTTATATCATACGCATGGGATGCGGCAGAACCTTACGTTGAGTTGAGTGAATTTTATATTAATAACCATTGCGGAGAAATTCCGTTGCGGGGAAATTGCTCTAATCACGACGGTGCTGAATAGCTGCCTACGTGTACGAAATGTATTTTAGAATTCGTTTGCACCTAAGCCTCCGTTAAAATCATTAACATTTCCGTTTTTTCGAAATTTTGTTGCAAAATTTGGGGGAGGGGTGACCCCCGGGGTTGAGTTAGACCGAGTACAACTTGTTTTACTTTTTAGAAACATTACGTTATATTTTGGTCGGTTATGTAGTTACGTATATCATACGCATGGGTTACGGCCGAGCCTAATGTTAGCCAAAATTTTAATTTTTACTAAGTTCGGATTGGACTCGGGCTGAACTTTACGTTTGGGTTAGCTTGGTTTTCCGTACGATATAACACATTTTATAAAAATAATTCGGGGTACAGCGAAGCCTAAGCTCGGTCAAGCCCGGCGTTTTGGTTCGGGTAAGACTGTTAGAAACAGTGTATATCATACGCACGGGGTGCGGGAGCGCCTATGGTTAGCCTAAGTGTGGTTTGCAAGGATGCGGGAGAGCCTAAGGTTGGCCAAAATTTTATTTCGGCTAAGTGCCCTTCGGTTGAACTCGGACAGAACCTTACGTTCGGGTTAGCTCGGATTTCCATACGTTATAACACATTTTATAAAAATAATTCGGGGTACAGCGAAGCCTAAGCTCGGTCGAGTCCTTCGTTTTGGTTCGGGTAAGACCGGTAGAAATATATTACAAGGGGTTGCGGCAACGCCTATGGTTAGCCTAAGCTTTATTTCGCCTAAGTACGAATTTCGGGGGTTGC
>JAGFPH010022616.1:828-12479 GCA_018207615.1 Philaenus spumarius | reverse complement strand
CATTTTGTTTTTTTACGCGACCTTATAGCTCGCTTGGTTCCCCCAAAATCGATCAAAACGTGAAATACCATAGAAGTACCCGGTTCAAAGCCATGTGGTGGATTCTACCGTGGGGCTGGCGTGCGAAGCACGCAATGCTTTTTGTGTTGAAAATACCCCTAATACGAGGTTTGGCGTGCGAAGCACGCAATGCATTGTGTATTGAAGACAATCCCAATATGCGGAATGGCGTGCGAACCATTTTGCAGCTATTCAGCACCGTCGTGAATAGACCTATTTCCCAAATTGTTGGTTGAAACCCTAAAATATCGGTCTATAAACTTAATTTTGGAAATTTGCTCAACTCACGTCAGCGGTTCAGCTGCGTGGTCGAATTATTAATTTTGTAATTACTTATTTCAATTCAACAAAGACGTAGTGTCTGTACATAAATGATCCTGTAAGCGGATCTGATTCATTTATTTAGCAGAATAAACAAGGTTTTAAATTGCAGGTTGTATTTATGTGCAATATTAATAAAAAATCATTAGAAAACATATGCTTACAAATTACACACTATAGTATGGTTAGTTTACTCTAGAAGAACTGCTACAACTTTATTATTTAGTTTACAAGTTCATAATACAAATTTTAAAAGCTTTTAGGAAATTTTCTAAATATAACGTAATATTAAAGGGTCATCTGCCGCAAAGCCGTAGCCAGGGGGTGGGGGTTAGGGCTCAACCCCCCCCCCCCAAATTTAGCAGTAAACATTAAACTAGGTTTAAAAATTGGAAGTTAAATTATAAAATAGACAACAAAACAGAGGATCCAACAACAAATTATACATCATTGTGCATTCCATGCATACTAAAATTTAGATTTGCTTGATTAAACTACAACGTACAATACACATGGATGCAGTAGGTTACAGCCTTACTCTCTTGTGAGTTGTGAGTGTGATCTGACCTATGAAATAAGAAAACTATGAAGGTTCAACAAAAATACTTTACTCTAACAAAACAAAATCATTCATCATCCTTTTACATCCTATAATATTTAACACGGGTAACTGTATCAAAATTTTGGAAAATAAGCATGGAAATTGGTGTTTAACACGTTCACTGCTACGCAAATTTTGTATTTCCTATGCTAGGAAGTGACCTTTTATTTTTTTATATCTACAGCCTAAATGAGTAGAAATTGCTTTATTTTTTATTTTTGAACCTTTCTACGTAATAATCACTAATATTTTAAAGCGGACGCAATGCTCTGTGTATTGAAAATACTACCAATATGGGGTTAGCGCGCGAAGCACGCAATGCATTGTGTATTGAAAATATTCCGAATATGGGGTTGGCGTGTGAAGCCGCATCGGCCGCTTCTCATAGTGTTCAGTGTCAAGCTCATATGTGCGCCCTTAGCAGTGAACGTGTTAAAAGGGTTTAAATTCAAATCCCCGGTCCTGACCTGATCCCCCCCCCCGTCCCCTCCAATTTTAATGGCTACAGGAACTAATTAAAGCCACACGCACAGTGCTGCCCATCAAGGTGCACTGAAAATTTTATAGATAGTTGGTTCGATTGATATATTGAACGAGTGACGATCAGTTTATAAATCGACTTTAAAACGGCTTTTTAGAAATACTACAATTATTTTAGAAAAATCTTTTGGCAGTAATTCTGCCAGAAAATATAATGCAGTCTAGTAGTGTTGCCAAGGGACCTGTGACATTTTTGTTGTGTGTACCTATAACTATAAAAAACTGAACTTTGGTAAGTCCACTTTTCCTGAAATGTAGTGGAAAATAAGTTACTGTTACGTAGTGGATATAAATATTACATATGTTGCAGGGAGACTCTGGTGGTCCTCTGCAAGTCCGACTGCAAGAACCATATTGTATGTACCAACAAGTTGGAGTTACCTCTTTTGGCAAAAGTTGTGGTACCAACACGCCTGCAGTTTATACGCGTGTTTCTCACTACATACCTTGGATTGAAAGCATCGTTTGGCCGTAGACAGTTTAGTGTGTAATCATTTCTAGTCAAATCACAGCATATTATTTATTATAGCCAACAACAATAAATAGACGTGATATTCAGTACTGCAGGGTAGCTATGCAGTTATCTGTTAATTATTTAGAATGAAGAACACATATAACCATGATTATGTAGGGATAAAGCCTTCCTATAGGGATTAGTGGGCCACAGTACCAGAGCTCTTGTTACCAACCACCGGGATATTTCACTAGTTAGTTTATTGACCTTTTCTATGACTTTTTGATTAAAATCCTTATACATATATATGTTTAAAATCACTTATATATTATCAAAATGTTCCACAAAGCAAACAATGTTAGGTCATCCAGCTAGCTAGCTTTCCCCAAACAAAATTGTCCTTAACTAAAAAGTACTGTGGATCAACAATTGCCAGAAGAAACCGTCTAAAATTTTCATAATAATATTTGATTTTCAATGAATATGCCATAAATTGTTTAAGCTGTAGGCTAAATACCAAAACGGGATTCATACTCTTAAGAAAGTATTTAAATAGGAACTGTGGAACGAATGTGGTAGTTATTTATTTTAACACGTTCACTACTAAGGACGTACATGTGAGCTTGACACTGAACACTATGAGAAGCGGCCGACTCACAGTACACTGCATGCTTCGCACCACAACCGGCATATTGGGAGTTTTTCAATACCCCCGTATTCGGAGTATTTTCAATATACAAAGCATTGCGTGCTTCACACACTAACCTCATATTTTGAGTATTTTCAATACACAGAGCATTGCGTGCTTTGTACGCCAACTCCCGTATTGGGAGAGTTTTCACTACGCAGTGCATTGCGTGCTTTGCAAGCCAATTTTAAGCCTATGTGCTATGGACGCACATGTGCGTCCTCTTTAAAATATTAGTGGTTATTACGTAGAAAGGTTAAAAAACAATAATAATAATTTCTATTCATTTAGGCTATAAATATAAAAAATAAAAGGTCAGCTCCTTGGACAGGAAATTCGAAATTTGCGTAGCAGTGAACATGTTATGATACATTACGCTTATAAACATATAACCAAAATCCTTAAACATTAAATTTGTATTACACTTTCTATTCTTCTACAATTCAATCCTACAAGACAATGTTGATTACTATTTCTTACATTTAAGAAACGACATTCATGTCCTCTCCAAAAACTGTAGACTAGGTACCATTTTCAATGTATAATTTCAAACGTATGTTTAGCACTAAAGGGCAAAGAGAAAAACATTAAGATTTAAGTTTTAATCGAAAATAATCCACTATATTGCTAATTTAAAATGATACCTAATACACACGGATCATCTGAAATAAATGTTTTGTTTTGTTACTGCTGGTATCTTTGTCTGATTAATCTTGTGAAACGAAACAAAACATATTTCAAAACAGAATGCTCGACTCAAAATCCATACATGAAACAAACAAAAACAAAACTTTACCTAACAGGGATGAAAATACTACTGTGAAGGTGGAAAACACATTTACATAAAAATACTAACAAGACAAAATCTAAAAATACCGTAAGCAATAATGTACAAAACTAATTAACAATCATAAACTTTACAATTACATAACAATGTTGAAGTAAATTTAAAAACAACAATCCTATACTCTTATACGAGCAATGCCTGTTTGTTTGTAGACCTCTAGATCCAGCGGAAGGATTTTGCTGAAAGTTTGGAATTAGAGGCTTTTGGGTCTAAAAAATCTATTGGTGTAAACCACTACCTCAGAAAAACTCGTATTTTTCTAAACAACTCATTTGAAAATTGAAAATTTTTAACATTGGGCTTATGGAGTTTAAAATCATTACATATGTTTATTGACTATAATAATAACAGTAATCAGCTGTTTTTCCTATAATATTTCCATTATCAGCTGATTGCAACACCAAACGTAACTAAAACATTAGTTTTGTCCTGTTATTAACCGATCTAAAACTGTTTTCACCAGTTTCTGCATTCTTTATCTATAGGTACCTACTTATAAAAGCCAAATACCTCATTGACTCATCACAGTTTCTCCAAAACCACGAGGCCTACAAACATGAAATTTGGCACTAATACTCTTTATAGGCTCTAGACGCGCACTAAGAAAAGGTTTCCGAAAATTCGAAATTTTAGGGGGGTTTTGGGGGGTCAAAGTTACTAAATCACGATTTATCAAAACCTACCAAACGGATTGGAATGAAATTTGGTATGTAGCTTCCTCTAGGGCCATAGGGACTCGCTAAGAAAGGGTTTAAAAAAATTCGAAATTTTAGGGGGTTTGGGGGTCAAAGTTACAAAATCACGATTTCTCTAAAACTATCGAACGGATTGGAATGAAATTTGGTATGTAGCTTCCTCTAGGGAAATAGGTACTCGCTAAGAAAGGTTTTAAAAAATTCGAAATTTTAGGGGGGTTTGGGGGGGTCAAAGTTACTAAAAAGAAACACCGAACGGATTGGAACGGAATTTATTATGTAGCTTCCTCTAGGGCCCTAGGTGCTCGCTAAGAAAGAGTTTTTAAAAAAAATCAAAATTTTAGGGGAGGTTTGGGGTTGTCAAAGTTACTAAAAATCCCCATAAGAAATACATAGTGTAATATATTTATTGATATAATATATTTTTTGTTAATATACATTTAACTTTGATTTGTCTATCCGTGCAAAGACGAGTCGGGCCAGCTAGTATTTCTATAAAGGTAATATAAATTATGTAATGATTATAATTATTATTTGTTATTTCTAAAATGCATAAACAAATTCAGTATGTGATTCGTATTTGCATACATTTTCCTAAAAAAAAGTACTGAGCGATGCTCGTTCGCCCAGGTACTGATACAATGAAGAAAGAACACCAACAGTCTTCAAATTAAATAACAAAACAAGCTATAATAAAACTATAAAACACAGTTTAAACGCATATTTCTTAGCTCTAACTTTGGTGTTTATTGCACTGACTCTAAATATCCTAAAAAAGGCAAAAGTATAAGTAATGGTCTCATGTATGCGTACTGTGTATAAATTAATAAATATGTTTTCCTATAGTTGTTGACAAAATAGTTTTTGTGCATACTCAAGTGTATACACATTCTAGTGAAATTGTAAAGTTAGTAACAGTAACTACAAACAGCTGATTCGGCTTGTTTCCCTTGGCAATTGTTTCAAAGTTTGATATTTGTTGCATCTTTATAACCTCATTAAACAACAAACCACCTTTTCAACATTCTTAAAAACGCTAATGTTTGTAGCTAAAATTATTTATCGAGTAGTAATTCTACAATGAAAATTTAAACTCAAAGCTGTCAAAGTGAATGTGATTTTACAAACACGCCGCCTGAATCATAGAAACTGTTCATAATGTCACATTGAACTAAATATACCAAAGCTAAAATGAGTATCAGTAGCAGTTGAATATATTTTAGGGGAGCATTAGAGGAATGTTCAAAGCTTGAAATTTAGAAGAATAATTCTCAGTAACTGTAGGAGCTAATTTGCAAATTAATAGCAATGACCTTTTTTGTACTCAAAAAAACCAAACTGGTACAAAAATATAGTACTTTGCACATTTATGACACAAATAGCTATTTCGTTTATGTGCTGTAAAAGTTGGTGTTTGTTTGACTTGGGACACTAAAACCCTCTTAAGGGTCTGCTCCAGTAAACGAGAAAGCAACCGGAAACGCAACCGCTTCTCACTGTATCCCTATCTAAACAGTGCAATTTCTTGCAGCTGAACGCTTTGACATTGACTCATTTCAAACCATTCTATAAGTCTATCTTTTGTAATTGAGTGTTGAAAAAAAAACTGAATATTCTTTATAAAATTTTAGATCCGGCTTGCAAATTATTTTTTCATTGTTAATTTTTTATTGTATTAGAAAAAAAAATTCCAACCTTATACTTACAAAATGTCAGTTACTTGACAAATGAAAGAAATTTAAAAAAATGTAAATTGCAAGACGGATGCGTATTGTGACTGTGCTTAAAATGAGACCTTGCAAACAATTTTATGATAAAAAATAAACGAAATAAATGATTTGAAATTTAACATTGCTCTTATGGGATAAAAATCCAAGATGGCCGCCACTACAGCAGACAGGCTATCCTCATGTGGACAACTTGTAACAGTTTTCATACCTAACTTATATAAAACAATGTTTCAACTAAGTAATCTTGGTAAAATATAAAATTCGTATTATTGAAATGTTATATAAAACAGCAAATGAAATGATGAATCATTGTTTTCTCAAAATGTGTCTTAAAGGAATCTAAAATACCTTCTTATACTTTAGGTACCCTACCTTTGTATAACACCAGAAATACAGCATAAGTAAGTTAAAAATAAGTATCACTAAGTTTGTGTATGTATATATATAATACTGTGAATATATTTGTCATAAAAATCAAATATTTGCATATGCTCTCTATTTTTAATAATAAAAATAGGTATTGTAAGTTTACTATATATCTATAATTTTAATTTATTTCAAGAGAATCAGAATAGATTTTGTACACTCTATTTCATGTAAATAAAGCATATTGTTTAATTTGCAATGATTTATTACCTGTTATACACCCCACACAGCACACGATATCCAATGGTCATCCATAGGATGTCTTTCTCATCCTACAATATCCATATCCATGTTGGATATGTAATAGATATCTATTAAATAGCCATGGTGGATAACCATCTTGGATATCTACAGATATCCAAAGTGGATATCTACTGGATATCCAGTTTGGATATACAATTTCTATGATGTCCATTAGATATCCATTAGATAGCTATGAAAAAGCAGTTGTATAAAGTATATACAAGCCTAAAAATTCTAAAAATAATAACGAGAAAATAAAGTTTAAGAAGAAAAAACCGACCCAAGGTCATAACATAACGGTGTTTTGTTCTGGTACCGTTATTTTCAAGTTGTAAAAGTTTTGTTAATCTTTTATGTTGCATGCGGGCTTGGTTTTTGTTTGTTGTAAATACAAGTCTTTGCGCATGCGCACATCAGTGAAAGTTTGTCTTGCTCCCCCCCCCCGCCATTCCCGCCATTGGAGTTTGGGTTTGGACTTTGGACAATACTGACTCACTGACTGACAAAAGACAAAGTGTGACAAATACTGTTTGTTTTTTTCCCGTGATTGGAAGTTTTTGAGTTTTTAGTCGAAGTTAGTGTTTTACAAGCTAGGAAGAAAAGAGAGAAGTGAAAATTATTGTCTAAACTACACAGCAAGTAAGTATTTTCTGAATAGTTCATTTTATTTATGTAATCGCTTCTACCTAATTATGCATAATTTTTAATAACATTGCTTCAATTACTAGGAATCTTAATTTAAACTATTACAGGGACTAAAGTAATGTTACAAATAATTCACGATTTCTTGTAAAACAAAATTATAATAACTACTAAAACGTAAATCATGAATGATTTATGTAATATAAAGTGTAACGTTTTTTGAGGTTATGTTTTGTTTACATTTTGAATTTGTCTAGGCTTCATTATACAACACGTTAACTAGTTTAGCATTTAGGCCCAGTATGTCATATTAATCAGTTTTACAAGTTACAATAGAATGAGAGTTTATAAATTTAGAAATCCAATAAGAGTAAAATGACCATTAATATTATTAGAAACTTAATTGGGCGAAACTATAATATTCTTTCTAGCCTACAATGCCAAATTTTAGGAAAGTTAAGTCAATATATTTTGATTGACTTGAAACATACCCTGTGTCTGTAAGTTAGTTTAGGTTCAGGTTTTTATTTTTGGTTGGAATTGTAGTTATAAGGCGTGTACTGTAATTTAATATTAGCACTTGTTTTTATTGAGTTGATAAGCCTAGGCCTGCATGGCCAAAGTTTAGGCCTACATTAAGACACCTGGTCTGTTGCATTAAAAAAATAAGTTCTAACTTGCAGTCTCTAGTCACAATATGTTTACCAACAGCAATACTCAATAGTACTTAGTAGGTTGGCAGCGGTAGGCTACTATGTTTCCTAAAAAATGGTAACATGTTCTAAAGTAAATTTACACCCATTGCTTATTAGGAGTAATATTTAATGCCTTTTTTCTACAAAGAGTTTGGTACAGCTGCATGTAAGGCTTTAGTGATATAAAAGATATTATAAAATAATTAATTTTGTATTTTTACAAGTAGCCTAAATGGGCCTAACTTTACTATTCGACTCTAACCTAATATTTTTGCAGACAACAACGTTATTTTACATTCTACTGTTAAATTTCGAATACAGGTAAACATACTGTGACTAAATAGGTTAGGTTAGAACCTTTAACCCTCCAAGTGATGATCATTTTATTCTCAGTGATAGGCCAAATTAGTGGTCACAGGCATAAAGTTAGTTTTTTTTTTTTACAAAAATAATTCAAACAAAAACTATGACATATTATATATCAGTTTTTAGAGAAATAAATATAGAATAATAAAAAAATAATTAAAATGAACTTACCCCATACCAGCTGGTGTCTTTTCCTTGTTTTATGTAAAAAAAAATTCTTTCGAAAAAATAAAAATTCACTTAGCGACCTCACAGCTCTATTCCATAAAGAGATACATTAATTTTCCAAATGAGTAAAATGTGCCAAATATTATTATAAAACAAGAAATGTTCATTATTAGCACTTATTTTTTATAAACGAATTATTATTTATAAATGTAATTGTTACCACGGCGACGGCAAACAAGCTACAAAACAAACTCGACAGAAATGTCATCTGATATTCCTGGTTAGCCAACATACTTATTTTCAAAAAACGAAATTTCATCTGTGTATTTTTGATAGAGGAATTCATTATGAGTAATACTATATAACTTTTGTGTCATTCAGTTGATATTTGACGATTTTATAGCAGATTTAGTAAGCTGTGTTTAATGGTATCTCGATCGCGATCCTATCACTGAGGATGCACGGAAACATATCTCGATCGCGATACCTATCACTTGGAGGGTTAAGGTATTATTTTTGCATTTCTGTTAGCTCTAGGTTAGCCTAGAGTCGAATAGTAAAGTTGTGCCCGTAAATGAAATTTAAGTTAGGTAATGTGATCGTGATCAATTTAATATGTAGCCTATTACAATTAATAGGAGTAGGCCTACTTAAATATTTAATGTTATAGGCCCATTTAACAAACATTTACAAAATCATTCTTATAAAATTACTTGTAAAATAGTATTTTAATGTCTTATAATTAATTTTGAAAGACCACCTAACTTGATGATTGTTATTTGTTGTCTTCATGTCTTATTTTGTAATTTGACTACTCGTAATAAAACTAGGCCAGATAGAATAAATCTTGAACAAATTCTCAGAAATAAGTTAATATGTTTATTAACTGCAACACTAACCAACAACAATTTTTTAACAACAGGGGGAGGGATAATATTTGAAATATGTATAATGCCAGTCAATTCACTTAACTTTTACAAAATAATATTTTAAAACTAGAAATTATTATATAGGCCCTAAATTATATCTGCTAGGATAAAAATACGACCAGTTTGAGTACAATTTTCCGCTAATTCCAGCTTAACCCCTTTATTTGAGTTCGCCGAAGCGTTTTGACTTCCTCCGTTCTCGAGACCTACTGCAGTACTACTAGAGTCCGAAGGACTCTTTTTTTTAACTGCCACTAGACTTAAATATTTTGTATTGTTGATAATAACTGCCTTGATTGTTCAATACTGTATAATATGAGTATAATTTCTATACTATTATTTTATAAGTAGGCCTATCAAATAACTAAGTTAACCTCTTATTTCTTGTTTGGAAGTCATTTTATAGATTAATACATGTTACAATCATTACGTTACAGCGTAGGGCTAAGTTATATTCGCTCCTAACTATTATGATTAAAAACCCGAATTTAATTAGTTTTAATGTAGCCTAGGCCTATTTAGTGATCTAGTTTCTAGGTTATTTTATCATTTGGTCTAAAACTATTTTTGTTGTTTAGGAGCAGTACATAATAATCAATCTATGCAGACAACTGATAAAGATATTATTGGCTGTATCAAAAACTGGCTGAGGCATGCAAAAGCAAGAGCATTGAATAGTAAAAGGTATAGTAATAATTGTTATACAGTAATTAATTGTATTTTTACCATCAATTTTTTTCTAAAAACCTTTTGCTTTTAGAGAAATTTAAAAATCTATATCAATAGTGGCTCATGGAGATTGTGATTAGTTGTGTCAGAACAAAACGTGTAATTATTGGTGATAAGTAGCCTATTATAATATTTATATTGTTTAAAGTTTTACTTTTATACTTTATTTGCGTGACTATTATTATTAAAATAACGACCTAATATACTTTAATGTAGGCCTACATACATTTTGTTTGTAGCAGCAATTCTTTTTAACTTAAATTAAAATCTAAGATGTTCCTAAATATGTTACATCTTGAAGAATCACCTCTGTTCTAAATTGCAATTTCTAATTAGTTAACATTTTATACTTGAACCTTAGGCCTAACTAATATCATTGGTGTACTTACTAAGGTAATCAAAAAACTCATTATGTATGTCTTACAAAATGACTTAAATGGATTTAAACTTAGGTTTTATATATTTTTAAATGAAATATTCTATAGGCGCACTTGAAAAAAAAGATGGGGAAAGTATAACTTAGCGTCAGCACGAAATACTTGTAAAATCGGTTAGAAACGCTAATGAATTAAGTGATGGGATAGTTGCCCGAAATAGAATAAAAATTATGGTGATAAATAATTTAAAGTAGGCTAGGCAATTTATAAATTAAATTATTAAGTATCGGTATGTGATTTTGTGTATTACGTTTTATATGAATATATAACATTTCTGAATACTTTCATTCTCAATTACTATCAAAAGTTGATTACGGTACTTTTTATGTTATCATTAATTTATTAAACCAATATAGCCAACAATTTATATTCATGACAGTTTTCACTTCTGTTGGCAGTCCCAATACTGCTTTTATGGTTTTTTTATGTTTTAGTACAGTATGTTACTGCTGTTCCACTGAATGCACCATTATGAGTCATACACAAACAAATTTATTCATTCTAGCCCACGGATCAGTTTTATAACTATTATAAGTGATTTATACTCACGTCAAATGATCCTCAATTATTGAGGAATAATCGACAATCGTTTGACGTGAGTATAAATAAATTATAATATAATACAAACATAAATACTAGGCATACACAAAATTTACATGCATAGTTTGAACACTTAAGATAATGTTAATTTTAATGTTTAAATTTTATATTTCTGGTGACTATCCAAACTGTTAACGTTTGTCTAATTATATCTAGCCTACTTTATTTATTTATAAATTACAAAACAAAATTAACTTTATTATTAAATATACTAGGGGAGACCCCTGCGTGCTCCGCACGCCAACCTCTCCAATGGAATCTTCTAAAAACATATGTTATGCTTTATTTATAATAAAGGTGTAGGATTAACAATAATCTCAAAACTAAGATGGTAAATCATGTTAAAGGTTAAAATCAAATTATTTTCTAAATTTTATAACAACATTTAAAGGTTAAAAGAACCAGTAAGGCTCAATTGTAGGCTTACACTTAGTAAAAAACTTAACCAAAAAGTTACTCACTATCAATTACCGTATATTA
>JAGFPH010022613.1:0-12480 GCA_018207615.1 Philaenus spumarius | reverse complement strand
ATCCTACACCTTTATTATAAATAAAACATAACATATGTTTTTAGAAGGTGGTTCCATCGGGGGTTGGCGTGCTTAGCACGCAGAGGTCTCACCTAGTTTAAATGGTTAGTTGATTCGAAAGGAGATATTGCAACGGATGACTGATCTATTAAAAGTGGGAATGTAACTAAGTGTGTTCGATTGACTGATTGTATGAAACGGATTGAATCAATGTACCAACTATCTGTATCAATTACTAGCAGGGGTATCCATGACTTTGTTGATAGATATGAATAAATGAATTAAAGAAATATCAGATAAATATTAAGGGTTCACTGGCTCAAAAACCTATTGTGAGTTTAGTGAGTTTATGTTTCCCATCCCATAGGCTTACATACCTGTCATGATCAGCTATGTGCCAGTAATCGCAAAAACCACGGTTTCCCAAGTTGGTTTGAGGTGCATGTGCCATCTATTTTGGTGCATTTTCTACGAACAATATTTTACACCTTGAACTCAAATAATCGAAATACAATAGTTTTTTATCTCTTATATAAAAGTTAAGAGCAATATGTGCTCAGGTTTATTTCACTAGTTTCACAGCCCGTTTCTGGTTTCTAGAAAGTTTTGGAGTCATTTCGATGGTCCAGAACCGTGTGAAAGATTCTACAACATTCTAGAACAATCTCTAAAATTCTAAAATATTACAGAACATTCTGAAAGCTTCTAGAGCATTCTGGTCAATTTCGGCCACTTCCCACCTGATTCGCCGACTTCCAGAAAGAAGTCCGATGATTCGATGAGCCATTTCCGTCGATTCAACCATTTCTCCTCATTCAGTACCCGTGCAATTCCAAACCAATTCAGTCTACTTGGAAAGACGATGCAGGTAAACCATAACTCCCATGGGGCGTCATTGGTGGGTAGCGGAGCTATAGCGGCACGAACATACCACGCGTACATTTATTATATATATATTGATTACTGGAAAACTATTAGTTAATCGTACCAGTATAGATAATTTGTTATTTTAAACCGAGAACGATAATATTCGTTTGGATTATAAATTGGAGCTATATTCTATTAAATATTACTTTTAACTTATCTATTGTCTTAGGACTAAACCTTAATTGGGTCGGAGAGTAATGAGTCCCTCACGTCCTGCAGGGAAATTCATTATCGAATATTAGATGAGAACTAGTCAAACGTAATTTGCCCTATTTTCGTTAATATAAAGTTAACGATTTGACAAAATTAATTTTACATATGGTTATGTAAACAAAAGCTTCAAAAGGAAAATAAAAACGTTAACAGGCAGTAAGTATAGATACATTCAGCATAATTAATATGAAGAAATTAACAAAAAAATTCTGTAATTAGTGGTCAGTCAAACATAAATAATGATACGGTATACCAAATTATATTTCTGGTATTCGCTATCAGTCTTACTAATTATTTATTTTACAAAACTCAATTTGAAACATAGTTTAACATTTTGATTTAGACAATATAAACGAAGATAAGTGCATTGGCCTTTGATTATCTCTAAAATTACTCGAGAATGTTTGATATAACATTTTCTAAAACAATTACTTCAGTCCCCCATGTCATTTGGTCCGTTTACACAAACACACTTGTTCGTTATGTATATACTATGTTCGTTATTTACGGAGTTTTTCGAAATTTTTACTACCAAACTACCAAGTTAGTCCTGACCTAATTTTTTTTTTTAATTCTGATTGTTTAAATGATAAATAGTCAAGTCCATTTATCAGATTTCAGAAAAAACGTTAATTTGGCAATCAACCAGTAGCGGACTCTTATCTTTTCTGTCTATAATTAATTCAGTTCTTCTTTGCTACGAAACAGTTAAAACAGTTTTTTTTTGTCTGGCGTGAAAAAAATATTTCCTTTTCAACTTGATTGGTTTTCGATATTTTTTAACGTTCACCAATTACTTCTCGAACTCCCTGTGATTCTGTTTAATTTAGGTGAATCTGAAACATTCCACTTAGGTGCATGTCCGACTAAACGTTTTTCTGGGTTTTGCATCTTTTGTATCATATGTTCTCGGAGCAGAATTATTTATATTTTATAACCCTTACTATTATATTGAATTTATGATGGCGTCGGTGTAACATAAGCGTTTCAGTTAATCCTTCGTCGCACAATATATTAATGGTTCTTATTACTAACAGGTCTGTACGTGTATAGCCCATATTATTTTATAGACAGTAGGCTATATAAGCCAAATAATCAAAGCTATAATGTATAGTTTCATTACAATGTGATAAAACAAATTCTTGTCAAGATTAGTTGACTTGGTTTCAATTCTATTTAAAAGGTCACTGATACTTTCATGGGCATTATACGTTATATTAAATCAATAAATTGGAGAAAACATTATCTAAAACTTTCCTGTTTTTACCTATTTTATAAAAAGATTGATTTATTAAACTACGGTTTGCTTTACTGCCGCCTTTCTACCCTCTAACCACGGATGTGGAAAAGCTATTTAGTATGCAACCGAGATTCAAACACGGAACCTTCCGACCCAGAAACGTACCTCGCTTCACCGGAAAATTTTGATCCACAAGTAAAGCAATATTATGTCCATTTAGAGTTTGTTATTTTAAGTAAAATATTTGACTGATTTAAATCTTAAGTGAAACTAGTTTTAATCATAAAATATAGAGTTGATACAAAAAAACTGGAATATAATTTGTATCTACCTAAAATTTCGTTAAAGATTGGCTCTTTTGGCAAAAAGATGCAAAGCATTCTGATTTACTAGTTGAAGATTTTTCAATTCCAACTGAACTGTCCATTTATTTCACCTATTTGTTTTCAAACAGTTATTTTTGTAGCACTTGAAATGGTAAACATGTTTTAGTTGTTGATTTTCTTATAAACTAGACATTCTCGCAATCATTCGATACTTCAGATAAATCTTGTCTTCCGTCATCAGCCCCGTACACCTTATTCCCTTTTTTCATATAACACAAAGTTATGAGATATTGTGGAGTTTTCTCTTTTTGGTGGCGTAGTCATGTTATAATTTATTTATGTTTGGTTTCTTCCAACCAAAACTAGGCAGTACGGTACTTTAATTCCATTCAGTTATATTCTGAAAAAAAAAAGATTATTCATGATATAAACAAATATTTTGTCTAAATATCCTATTCAGCTAATACAAAGTGTATTATTCTAATGTAGAAAAGGGGTTTTAAGCACTTTTTATTTTAAAAAAAAATGTATTACAATAAGTGGTTTCTGAGATATGTATTTTTCCTCAGGATATTCTAATGCTTTCACAAAATGTATTGGTGCCCATCTTGAAAAAATCTCCCCTTGTCAGTAGCGCTAGCCAATCCGAAAATGATTCATAGATGGTAGGAAATTACCATGCGAAAAAAATGCCTTATAGTCTACGGTATACAATTAATTGTGTTATAAACATCTCGTAGACGATAAATATCCTATTCCAGATCTGAATGAAGATTAGGAACAGGCAACACTTTATAAACATCATAAAACCAAAAACAGAACATTGATTTCGAACTGACCTGGTTTGTATCGAGGTCAGACATTACCCATTGTTAGCGTGACATAAAATATGAGCAATTATATTGATTTCCACAGTCACTGGAGTTTTGAGGACTGTTTTGGCAAAACTGTTGTGTTGTAAACTGGTGAATGTCGACAGGGTTTGATAAACTCAATTAAACCTTATTATATATTATAAAGAGATAAACTATTTTGTATATTTGTGTGGGGTGATATAAATAAACCTATAACACATAAATATGAATAATAAGTTCGTGATTACAAAGCTTCAGGCTATAAATATAATTATATTGAAAATACGAACAAGTCTTTTAACCAACAGAATAAGTCTACAGTTAGGATAGGTGTGCAAAGTGTTTTTCTAAAACGATTCATAAGAAAGAACAAATTAAATATACAAGTAGAAAGCAAGAAAATCTTTTTAAGGATACATTTTTAAAATTATTTTGGTAGTTGAAACAGTTCAGGCTTTCATCTGTAGATTAAAAATGAAGGATCAGGTAATGTGGCCTTTAAGAAAGTATAACATTTTAAACCGTACAAGTATTCTGCTGGCCACAAAAAAAATTGACGAATTTTCGATCTCACTAATTTTATCGGTTGAAACTTTTGTTTTGGATAGCGACTTGGCCTTTTATCACACATTAGTATGACGTTTTTTGAAGAAATCACTGACTTTTAAAATTGGATTTGACTTTCTTCTGTAACCCTATGTATTTAACAGTTTCAGTTGGTTACATTCATTTAGTAACACGTTTAGTTCAAATCAGCGATAGTGGGAATTAGTTTAAATATTATAATTTTGTCCCACTATCAATTATTTAAGTTTTAACTAGTTATATTTTCGGAAATTTGTTCCATCCTCAGAAACTCGCTCTAAATTGCATGAGGGCGTTAGTACATTACATTAATACAGAGTCAACGTAACATAAATCACATGCCCACAATGACATGATATTATAAACGTAATAATTCCCCGTGTGGACACCACCGAACACATGACATCTGAGGACATCGCACATCTAATAAGTGCTGTGCGCTCAATGATTGCGTTTCTTATCTCTAATGCCATTACGGTGCGATAAATCAAAATCAATTGAAATATCTATTTGTTATTTAAGGGTCTTCTATACCTTGCGTAAAACTGCAAAAATATGCACTTCGTACTACTGTGTTTCGGACGCCGTTTTTCAACCTAAACAGTTGTGAAACATTTTAAATTGTTCTTAATGGCTTTGTGCTTTTGTCTTATATCTCATAATTGAAAGAAATCGTCGGCAACTCCTTTCAATCAACAGTTTAAATCAGTAAAAATCTATTATTTTTAACGCATTTTTTGGGAGTTTTAAGCAATAATTTCCATATTTTAGGCTAACACGTAAAAAAATATAAAGCCTTCTTTATAACTTAAAGTAGTTTCCCAGATTATTAATTTATAAATAGAATCCGAAATACGGTATTACGAATGCATGTTTCAACGATTTTGCGGCTTGAGTCAAACCTTTTGCATTGAAATCATACTGTACACTCGGGAGTTTTCTTCAAGGTAAAGAAGAGCCTTAACATAAAAATGCTGTGGACTTTTTATCTGCGCTATATATATTTCATATTCTTTCAGCGCGTCCACTTAATTACTCTTCTTGAATATATGAATTGCCAGAAATTTGTCTCAAAATTAGAATACGAGTGATTTTGTTACAAAATGTTGCGTGCGTAATTAGATTTATTACTCATTACTCTATTATTTGGTAGTTTCCTTCACCGTGATTTATGGGTTCAGTTAAAATTTTGGTCTGAATGGGGATAGACTTCAAATTGGGTTATAAGATATAAGAAAGAACACACTCGGCAATATGAGGTGACAAAATGTATAAATCTTACAAAAGATAACTAGAACGTACCAAACCCCTTGAAACCAAACAGAGACTTTGAATAAAAATTTCAGTTCTTTGATTTTTTCTTCTTATTGTACTCAAATATTTCAATATAATAATTTTCAAGTCACCACCTCCATGTTAAGTGTTCCATTATATTGATGACTGAATTAGTTAGCCAGTTCCTGTATCTTTTGAACAGTTTATTGTAAACTTTTAAATTTTCGAATAAAACATCATACAGTGGCCCTGAGTATATTATATTTTAAAGTTTTAAATGTCTTAAAATTATTACAGGAGATTAAAGAAGTTGTCTGGGATAATCACTGATGGGGGGGGGGGGGAATTTTCATAAGTAACATAGGCCGGAACTTGGACTGCTTTGATTGTTGATCCTATTTGAAAAGTCCTGAATAAGGGGATGTAATCTTTCCTAAGTAACATACGCTGATTAACTTTTAGTATTTACAAAAATTAAATTAGTTCCGTAATTTTTCGCACCCATTTAGTTTTATTAAAAATTAAAGCATATAAAAAAATACTTCTAATCACGGATTTTCCGGAAACACAATTCGTACAGACTGGAAATTTGGTAGCTAGGTAAATGGTTATTCGCTAAAAGACGATTTTTTACATTCAAATTCTAGCCGCGAACATCGTGAAAGAAACACGAAAAGCATAAAAACATTAGTTCTCCCAATGCAAAAAACCTACCCTCGAGAAATTCTGTATGTATGTACCTCTTGGATGTCAGGTTCTCGGATGTAGCCCAACCATCCGAAATTTACGCGTTTCGCGCTTTGTTCGGAAGCATTTTTATCATATTTTATCAAACTTATTCACACATCGAAGATATGCGAATTGTAGGTTTTAATGTCTACTTTTAGAATCCTTCTAGAAAATCTAAATCGGGCCACACAGGTTAATAGAGCACATTATGCAAGCAAATGGCTTACATTGTTTATAGTAAAATTATTGAAAATTATTAATGCGACATCTTCCATGTGTTTTAGGTACCATAATAAACAATCATTTTTCTGAAAGATCTGCCCTTAATATTTTATATTAACAAAGATATGAATTTTTGAAAAATTGTAATTTTTAAACGTTTTTCCTACTTTTGCAGGTGGAAAATGCTCCGATAGGGTCTACTATTTTGTAGGGTTCTTAACTCTACAAATGTCCAATTGGCGGTATTGTGATATATTCATACATTTTTATAATATTACCGAAAAACCCCAAAAATCTTAATTTACTGTTACTTTTGTTTATAAAAAAAATCTTAAAAGCTTATTGCCTAATAGTTTGTTTTAGTTTTTTTTTTTGCTCTATTGGCTGGACTAGTATTTAAGGGAGCATCTTATTATCTTGTAGCGAAAAATAAAAGAAAGAGTATTCAGGTCGTAATAACATAGCTGACTGGGTCCATCAGCTTAACAAGTTAATAACATTCCAAGTTGTAATAGTTTTACGCTAAACAATTTCCCAACAAGGATTAAATACATTAAATTAAAAATGGAAAATTATGGATCAAGACAATAGACTATTTCAGTAAAAGTATTTTTTATTGTTTATATTATTCAGAATATAAGTTTAATATTTCGTTCCCAGTTGTGCAAGGGGTGGCGTGTGAAACACGCACGGATCTCTCCTAGTATTTTTTTTTTATAAAAGTTAATGTATTTCTTTCATTAAACAAGTTTTTAAACTTAAAATACTAATGTAATTGTATATATCGCATATATTATTTCTCAAGGCTATTTTTTTGTCGGTACGCCATAACTTCCTTAATACATCATCAAATTACATGAAAGAGGCATCATTTTAAAGCTTTCATTAACCGCTACACCGGAAAAATATACAAAATACAATTATACGAAAAAAAAAATAAAAAATAAAGAATCCGAAAGTAACAGTGATGTAAGATCAAGTAAGTTGTAGGGATATTTTCCTGGCGTTGGCAACACTGATGATACAATTTAAACACATCTATTCTTTACTTCAACCCTCACATATGCCCATGACGCACTAATTACGCACTATACGATACTAAATATACGGTGTGTACTTTAATTAAATGGGGTTTAAGTAAGTTAGAATGCGAATGCTTCGCACGGGTCAGCTAGTATTATATAATAGCCCAGTCGGTATAGGTTAAAACTACCAGTAATTTGCAATATGGTTGATTTTTTTTTATAAGTACCTTAAAGTATGTACATTAACATAAAAAAAAGTTTACCAGTCTATCGATTTCCCAAAGTCGAAAAACAAAATCGATCATAATTTTTTTTCGATTATCCTTAATATTTTGAGCTATGATGAAGATAGAGAAAAATAAAAAATACCACCATATAGGGGAGGTATTTTTCAATAAAAAAGGTCACATGTATTTATTTCCTCCGAGCAATGGTTTGTCTGGAAAAAATTCGATAATGCAGGTATGTATTTTGCAGCAGGGAAAATCACTAAAAGGGGACATCTTATTCATATATGAAGCGTTGGGTCATTCTAAATTGGCCGAATTTTAATATATCGAATTGAAACTTGACATAAGAGTTAAAATATATATTTTAAACATTTATGCTGAGTCTCAGCTTGATATCTTGAAAAAGACCCGATCTAGAGCCACTTGACTCATCAATGGATTTCTCGATTTTAGGAGTACCGGACCCACAAACTAATTTTAATCGGCTCCAGTTTAGAAAATTTTCAAAATATCATCCTGAAAGTTTCTTTACAAGTTAAATATATATATTCAAACAAGTTCAAGGAGTATAAACCTTTTTCATTATTTACTTTTAAAAGCACAAGTAAATTAAAAAAGTATAATTTTAGACCTTTTTAGATTTTTCATCAAAAGGCTTGAGTTGATCAGCTGCAGATTAGTCATTTTTGAAAATATAGTTTTTAAAATAAGTATAGCAAAATACAATTGTATTTGTAACTTCTGTACCAATTTTTAAATCGATATGTTCAAAAATGTCGAAAATGGAGTCGTTGAATCCAAAAGTGTTATAGTTAAAACGAGATAGGTAAAACAGAAGACTATTTTCAAGCGCCTCGTTTATAAAAATAACATGAAAAAAATCGTTCATACTTACTAAGAATATTTATACTGGTGTACTCAACCTGTAAAACAAATTTGGTGTTGATATTCCAAAAATTGACGAAACTGGAATGGATTGAAATTAGTTTGTGGGTCCGGTACTCCTAAAATCGATAATCGAAATCGACTCCTAGATCGGGTCATTTTCAAGATAACAAGCTGGGACTCAGCATAAATGTTTAAAATATATATTTTAACTCCTACGTCAAGTTTCAATTCGATATATTAAAATTTGGCCAATTTAGAATGAGCCAACGCTTCATATATGAATAACATGTCTCCTTTTAGTGATTTCCCCTGCTGCAAAATACATACCTGCATTTTCGAATTTTTTCCAGACAAACCATTGCTCGGATGAAATAAATACATATGACCTTTTTTGTTGAAAATACCTCCCCTACACGGTGGTATTTTTTATTTGTATCTATCTTCATCCCAGCTCGAAATATTAAGGATAATCGAAAAAAAAATGATAATCGATTTTTTTTCGACTTTGGGAAATCGATAGACTGGTAAACTTTTTTTTATGTTAATCTATATACTTGAATGTACTTATAAAAAAAATCAGCCGTATTGTAAATTACTGGAACTTTTGGTCTAAAATTACCTCTACCGACTGGCCTAATAAAAACAAACCACAAAAAAAGTTATAGTCCTACTGCGCAAGTTTTAGGATCTAATTCATAAGTATATCCACCTTAACAAAATCCAAGGGCCTCTGTGCTAATTTAACGTAATTTCCTTGAAAACATCACAGTATACAATGATCTGTTTGTATATGCATTGACGCAATTCCGTATAGGGGTTGGTGAGCGAAGCGAGCACGGGAAGGGGACCTGTAGTATCTTAAAACCAAATTAAGGGTTTGTAGTGGAACAATGCAAAAGAAACTAATTTTCAGTTCACTCATACTTTATGAGTACACAATGAACAAAGCAAGATATTATTCCATCATCAATTTGGTCACTAGAAAAATGATAATGACGGACAATTTTGTGTCATGTGATTTTCGAATAATTGAATTAGTTTAAAGTAAAGTAAAGTTTAATTGAAAACTGCAGCTGTAGAACAAATTGGTTGACAACGTCTTTGTTTAATGCAGATGTTTGCAAGTTAAAACGCATTATAAATATTGAAACACGCCAGATATGTCTTGTCAAACTGTCCAACTGTTATGGCTTTCAGAAACAAGACGAGTGCCAGAGTCATTGTTTTGACCAAATTAAGTTTTTTTTTTAATTAACTTCCATTGCTGTAAATGTTTGTCATTTACATGTTTGGCGATCTTCCAAGTAAATCACACAGTTAATTAAATGTGAAGGGCGTACGTCCTCAGAATGGAAATGTATTGAAATTGTTTTTTTTTATATTTTAAGGGATGTTTTCAGAGAAGAAGTAAGTATGGCCCAGTCTGTGTATCAATGCTTCATAATATCTGCTTATGCCATCTACTTTTCCTATTGTTCAGTGAGAAACTGTAACCTAATTAAATGCTTAAATAATAAAATAAATTATGTCCAACAGATTAAGTTTGGTATTCTGTGAAGATAACAATAGTTGTGTAGCTATTTTAAACACATTTGAACATGTTATCAAGGCCCTTTAGTCGCCATCCAACAATCCCATTACACATGGTCCTCTTTGTAGCTTTGTATGTGATTTAACCTAAATACTTTAAATTAAAATAATAACGGCCACTTAAAAAATACAAAGTTTTGAAATATAAGTAGACATCGCACGCCGTGTGTTCCAATATGAGTTCTTATGGGCCTACATCTGCGATGCGATGTTGACTTGAGCGTTCGTCACGGCTTCTATGGGTGAGGTGGGGATGGTGTCAATACGCTGGGGACATGGCGCAGGTGTCATGGTTTTGAGATGTCATGGTGGCTGGTCAGGTGGTGTCGTGGCGAGGGTGGGGGCCGGGGCATGACACGGTGTGGTATAAGGTACTATGCACCAGAATCTTACAGGGAACTATGTCATGGCAAGGGGTGCCATGGCGCAGGTGTCATGGTTTTGAGATGTCATGGTGGCTGGTCAGGTGGTGTCGTGGCGAGGGTGGGGGCCGGGGCATGACACGGTGCGGTATAAGGTACTATGCACCAGAATCTTACAGGGAACTATGTCATGGCGAGGGGTGTCATGGCGCAGGTGTCATGGTTTTGAGATGTCTTGGTGGCTGGTCAGGTGGTGTCGTGGCGAGGGTGGGGGCCGGGGTATGACACGGTGCGGTATAAGGTACTATGCACCAGAATCTTACAGGGAACTATGTCATGGCGAGGGGTGTCATGGCGAGGGGTGTCATGGCGCAGGTGTCATGGTTTTGAGATGTCTTGGTGGCTGGTCAGGTGGTGTCGTGGCGAGGGTGGGGGCCGGGGTATGACACGGTGCGGTATAAGGTACTATGCACCAGAATCTTACAGGGAACTATGTCATGGCGAGGGGTGTCATGGCGGGTGACGGCTGCCAGAGCAACCGTCATGGTGGTGTTACGGGTGGCATTGCAGAACCCATGTTGCGATCTACTGCACGAGATGTCTGCTGATGTACTAGAAATCTATTTAAATGTTTCTACATTCTGGAAAATTTATTTTATTATTACAGTATTTCTTAAACCAAATCAGTCTCTATTGTCAAAACATATTATGCACGGAATATAATTTATAAATATATTACTCTTCATTTAAAAAGACAAACAACATCAATCTTCACTGTCAGAAAATTATAAATTTATAATTACACTCTGCGTAATGCACAATGAATCTACTAACTTTATTATTATATTGTACACTATTCATCGACTAACTAAAAACCAACTCACAAATTAAAACATAAATGCTAAAAATTTTACAAATAAATGATTGTAGTTTATTTTTGTGTTATTACTCCGGCTTGCATTTAAATGCAAAAGCATTGAAATCTTGCGAAAATTCTAAAACTTTTACCCACACTTTTTATGGCTTTTCTCGACGTTTTCGAGGTCTCTGAACACGATAAAGAAATACACAATGTTGTGTCCGTGTATCTGTATGTGTATCTGTCTGTCTGTGGACACGATATGTGCACACACAGTCGTAGAAAACTTCTGGTTATGCCAAAATCTTCGTAATAAGCGTTTGAGCTTCCGAGCGTGACGTGCATGTCAAAAACGTCACATTTTTGAGTATTTATAAAAAACACGAGAGGAAGTCTCGAAAAAGTGTTCCATCGTTTCATCTTGTTAACAATAATTACAATATTAACCACCATCATATGAAATCCAATGCAATCATATTACTATACAAACATAACCCCATACAATCACTCCCTCATATATTTATACACAACTATCCTAAGTAAGTCCATCTCCAAACACATTTATTTTATTTATTTCAGGAAGCCTGTTTTAGAAGCTGAGTTTTCTTCAAAACTAATGAGTGTGTCACCTCATAGCGACACTGACGGGTTCTAAGATCCAGTAAATTTCTAGTCCCGTATCCATGGACTAAGGAATTAGACTGGAAGTAGTTTACATTTTGCATTGCATCACCAAAAATTACCAAGTCACTATCAATTATTCATAATAATACCATCTTAAAAAGGTCCGTCTTGTGACTTCTTGTCGTGATTTTCTGACTATATATTTCGGAGTCGTAAATCCATCGTCTGGTAGTATTCACTACAAAGAGATCGTCGTACATTAAAATAAACATGTCGCACTTAAACACGTGACACTGACACTAATATATAAATTAAAATAGCTGCACATCTTGACGTGATCGGCAAAGTACTGACGGTATGACGCAAGGAGGCATACCGATGTTATCTCTGTTTATTTTTTTAAGTGGTTAATAGCAGTATCGTTCAAATGGAACGATAGTTGGTCATTTAAAATGCCGTCCGGTGTTCGTTTGAATGTTTTATATACTAGGGGAGACCCCTGCGTGCTCCGCACGCCAACCCCCAATGGAA
>JAGFPH010022612.1:886-12480 GCA_018207615.1 Philaenus spumarius | reverse complement strand
TTTACATTTATTTTACAGATATACTTTATTTTAGCCGTAGGATTAATCTTTCAAACTTTATTAGTTTATAGAAACATCAGATGGGTGGCAAACTAAATAGCTATGTAGTTATTTTTTTTTTTACAATTTTTCATCATTTGTTTCCATTTTGTTTTTTTAATAAACCTTTGAAGCATATACATTTGCTTGAAGCTCATTCTTTTGCCTTTAAAATGATATATAATATATTTTGCTTTTAACTAAGGTAACAAAGATATTTTTTAAATACTACCAAAACCTCTAGGTAGGTACGCATGACAATGTGGAAGGGTCCAGGGTTCAAAGTGTTAACCCTTCATTGCATGGTGATTCATATATGAATCATTTTTTCAAACTTTGGTAGCACTGTGAAATATGCCTTGAATTAGTCTAACTATATATATATATTTATATACTTAACCCTTAAATGCATGTTGTTGTAGAAATACAACAGTAATTTTGTGTTGCTTTTACTTTAGTTAAAACACAATTTGGAGCTTTGCAGCATACAGATGTATTTCTGCAACATTCTATTCTTCATTTTAGTTGATCCTAAGGCTCCTAGATGGAGTTAGTGTAGAGTAAATACCATGTGTTGTAACGGAAGGTTACAAAAATAAAATTAAAGCTGCTTTCGTTTATCAGCCCCCGAGTTGAGCGCCATTTTGTAACGGATGGTTACAAAATGTAATAATAATATCTTCTTTATTTAATAGCCCCACGTTGGGAAAAAGTTCAAAATTAAAAAAAATAATATGTCTTAAATCAAAATAAAAATGCTATATGTGGATTATCTAATAACCATTAATATCTCTTCAATACCTCCCTTACCTATTTACCTTAAAAAACAAAAATCGTCGCTCATGTACCACTTAATATTGCTTATGCACCTCCTAGGCCTATTGCCTCACTTCAATAATCATCATCGCCCACCTTAACTCTCCATAACCTCTTTCTTCCAACTTCAACGTAGAACAATATTAATATTTCACCTTACCTCAACTCATCTTATTATTATAACCTTAAAACTCACCTTACTTAAATTCACCTTAAAAATCACCTTCACTTGACTCCCATAATCTCAACAATAAAAAAAAATAATAATCATGATAATTTGCGATAATCCACATATAACCTCACTTATGCTCTGTTTGCATATATTTGCTTATAATTACTAATCACTGAAAGATACTTGTTAATTAACTCTATTTTCTTAGGGGTGGGAACTTGGCTAATTAAAGTAGTGGCAAAATGGACACACGTGGCTATATAAAGAAATTCAAGGCATTGCGGCAAGACAACAATTATTTACTCAAACATGATAAAAAATTGATATTTACAACAATTAAGAAACATAAACATAGTGGTACATATATATACAAACAACTCAAGAAATTATCTACAATTATACAAAGTTTTGTGAACCATATCTTAAGTGATGACGCAATAAAAGTTAAAAGAAGTTAGCTTTTTAAAAAATAAAAAATTCTACATTTGCAGACTAAAGAAATGTCTTATGGCCATTATTACTTACAGTTTCATTTATTATGTTCGTCGCACTGTCCGTTACCTAGGATTTTTTCGTCGATTTCACAATTCACCTCTGAAGCCTACCTTACACAATCCCGCCAAAGCACATGGAAAAAGTTATATGTTGAAAAATACTTAATCCATTTGATCAACTCGATTTCTGATAACTACAACAACTCAAAGACACATTTGCTTTACTTTGTGACAAAACTCGTCACCCTGTTATAAGAAAAACTACATTTTCTTGCACTTTTATTCGCCGACTTTGTGCAACTCGCACCAGCTATATCGCCATCTTGATGGAAGAATGTGCTTCTTATTACGTTCCGATTCGTCCCAAGGAAGAACCAGTACGATCCACAACGTTCTGTATCCTGTGACATCTGTGCTCCTTCACATTGCATCCATGATCACTGATTACGTCATCATATCAAGATCTCGATTCATATTAATTGTGTGATGTATTGTTGTTATATTCTTTTTTTATTTATCTATTTATCGAACTGTTTATAGTCTTAAACACCGCTTCATTGTTCGCTTATAACGCACCACTCGTTGAAATAAAGTTTTTATACAATTCTCACATTTTACATACGATCATATATTAATATATTTTTTAAGTCTGCTTTTGTATTTCCTATTTTTTACAGTCTGCTTTTACGTTTTATATTTGTTTACTCAAGAAAAATGATTCTACTGTAATTATTTTGCGTCTTTAAGAAATGTAATTATATGAAAAAATTAAATGATTAATATTATTTATATATTGCGTCATTATTTCATTTAGACCAAATTTCTGTTCCTTTAGTCACTATAGGAAACAGCTGATTCATATCTTACTTTATTAATTTCTCTGTGACATGGACATAAGTGCTTGCAATACCGACATGTTATTTGAGGCTATGTTGTAGTCTTACAACTGTTTATGTTATGTTACATTTTGTGCTATTTAGATTATTTAAAAAATATAAACAGGTGAAATAGAGTTTTGTGATCATATCAATGTAGTACTTATTTTACTAACATTTTAGGTGGTCCGCCTAAAGGGGCGAGATAGGCAATATGGTTGCTTTGTAAAGTAGTGTTGCTGTATTTTAAATTTAAGTGTGATCATGTCCAGAATATGGACATACATGACTACAGCACCAGACAAGCTTGTAATTATCGTGCTAGACAGCACAGGTTAAATGTGTACAGTAAACTTCCTTCACAAGCAGGTGCTAAATTGATGAATAAGCTCCCCCAAAGTATTAACAGTTTACAAAATTATACATCTTTTAAAAACAGCCTTAGACAACTTTTGTTGTCTGGATCTTTTTACTCTGTGGAGGAGTTTCTGCATTGACTCTCTGTTTTGTGATTGGGTGTGATTTCCTGCTTGGTCATTTATATAATTTGTTTCTGTGTTTGTATATTTGTTTTTGAATATTTTGTAAAGTTTAATTTATTAACGTTTATTATATCTTGATTGTTTGAAATATGTTATTGGTATGTGGTTGTAATTTGTAATTTTAATTATTTTAAAACCAAAAAATGACTTGGCCATACAAATTGTAACTTTGTCAACGGCTATAATAAATGAAATGAAATGAAAGCTAAGAGCGTTTTATTCTGTACAAGCCTTCATAGCCGAGAGGTAACGTGAGGTCTTCCTGGTCAGAAGATCCCGGGTTCGAATCTCGCGAGACCAGGTAGCTTTTCATATCTGTGGTTTGAGGGTAGGAGGGCGGAAGTAAAGCAAACGGTGGTTGGCTCGCTTCCGAGCTAACGAGATATGACTAGTTACCTGGTCTAAAAGCTTGAGATGTTTTGCATAATTTTACTATAGTATTTCTGTATATATATATATATTATTTTTAAAAAAACCAACCTACGTTTTTTTTAAGAATTTGGAAAAAAATACTTAATTATCAATTTTATATTTTTAAAATTATTTTTACCAAAAACTATACAATTCAACATATTTGATAATTTTTTTAAATAAAAATTAAAAATCATGCATTTAAGGGTTAAGTCATAAAATAATATTTCAAAGTAAATTAAATGAATACAAGAGGTTTTTCTAACAAAATTTACAAGTTTTTTAAGTATGGTAATTTTTGAAACAAGGGTATACACATAACGCAATCTCACATGTAGAAATTTTAACTTCGGTTAGAGTTGTGTGCATGCACATGTAACACTTTCTTTGAAGCTTTCTCATTCCCGAAGCACTAGTAGGAAGAGGTCTCATAAAAATGGTGTCAAGAGAGTCGCAGTGGATTCAGGTCTCCGCCTACATGGCGTAACAAGATATTTCTTGGAGTGTGGTGCGCCTCTAATAGTTGTCGGATTAAGTTTATTCTAAACTCCATTAAATGCACTTTTACATTTGAATTTCTTTCTTTCATTTTTAGTCTCTGTAAGTAATATGAATCCAGAACACTAACGTCAAATAAATGGAAAAATAATTTGATATACCATTTGGCCTTTTTTTAGTTGAGTCTTTGTAGGATATCATCATATCCGATTTGTCTACTGCGCCCATATCTGCTTTATAGATTTCGGCAAGTTTATTTATAAAATAACATTCAATGTAGTTACAGAAAACTCTAAATTACTGCACAACAAACAAAAGAAACTAGGTTAGGAGTATGCAACCGTATTCTACGGATAGAGAAGTACAACTGACATGAGGTGGAATGACAAAAAAAAGCGCCAAATGGAAGGTTTTTTGTAGTACGCATTATTGTCACTGACTTGTAAACAAGCAGAAAACATTAAATTATGACCGTAAGATATCCACAATCTGATACCACTTATCAGATAATTGACTTTGTTTACATTTATGTCAAAATACGACTGTACTCATTTGGGAACAGACATCAGTACTACTTTGGAGCTTGTGTTTAGCAATGCTGTACTCTTCAACAACTACTAGTTAAGTGATTTGTGTTAACTTTTTTTCTTCAACCTGGGATGCTTTAATAATTTTTCCATTATATTTAAATTGTCTGAGTATATATAAAATTATTGAAAGAAGCTATACATTAATAAACAATACGTGTATTGATAGATTTTGGCAAAAAAACTAACATTTTAATCAAAAGACTAGGACCTAAATAAGCGAAAAATAACGGTGGGTATTGGATAACTATCAAATAATACTCACTCGGTATCGTTAGTCTAAGTGGTATAAAGAAAATAAACGGTATCAGTTAACTGACACAAACTTTCTCCCAACTTACTGTAGTCAAAATAATATTGTTTTTAATCATTTTATTTACTACTTTTTAGAACAAAACAAAAAAATAATATTCTACCTGCGTCAATCGTATAAAAAAGTTATTGTCCCAGGCGGGATTCGATCGCGCGACCTTTGAATTACTGGCCGTCCTCGCTACCGTTGTGCTACCCCGTGCGGCCGTCGCAGTGATGCTAGATTGACAACATAAACTTGTTTATTTTTTAACATTTCCCCATAATTATGAAACGCCGAAGTTTTGATAAAAGCGGGTGGTGTCATTTTGTTTGGCATCTTAAGCACTATAAATACTGAAAATTTGATCAAAATCGTTAGAGCTGTTTTTGAGAAATTTGCATTTTTGTCGTTTTTTATTGGTTTTTAGGGGTAAATTACCCTTAAAAATTAAAAATTCCAAAAAATGAAAAAAACGCCTGGAGATATTAGGGTTTAGTACCTACATACCAAATTTCATGAAAATCGGACCAATAGTGTCCCCTCTGGTCGTGTATACATACTGACACACTGACAGACAGACACCACGTTAAAAACACTTTTTTGGGTTCAGGGAGCACCAAAACAAAAAATTCCACTAAAAATATTTTTGGGTTCAGGGAGCACCAACACAGATAATTGCACTAAACCATTTTTTGGGGTTCTGGGAGCACCAAAACAGATAATTCAACTGAAAATTCAAATTCGAACATTTTTACGAAAACAATACTTTCTCCATATACTACGTATAGGGTGGAGAAAGTAAAAAGCAAGCACGTTTTCCTGATACAAAGATTTGTTTACATAAAATACTTTTTTGGATGAAAATAATCTTAAAATGGACCGATTTGAAGGAGCAATGATTTGACTAACAATTCAAACGTTAAGGTAAAATATGCATGACTTACCCAACATAAAAAAGTTTCCAGGAAGACTATTCTCGTCCATATTATTGTAGGTCAGGTCAAGTACTTCAAGGACAGGAAAAGCGCCAAAACCTCGTGGTAGCGAGTCCAGACGATTCATCCTTAAAAAAGAAGATTTAATACTAATATGGCTACTGACTATTCTATAGTTTTTGTTCTAAGATTAGTGGTCTCAGTACAGAATTGGTTTACAATTAGTCTCATACTTATGAAATTAAACTTTCAAACTTTTTATGATAAAAAAGGTTCTTTTTGTCGTATTTCTTAAAAGTTTCTTCCTCAATTCAAGTATGATGTAGAGGATTTGATTTTTAAAAATTCCAGGACCGATTTTGTATAACTTTATTAATAAATATCCCCTTCAAAGTAATCGCACTGCTTAGTTATACAAGTCTCCCAATGGCACTTTACTGCTGGAGCATGTAGAAAATGTGCCTTCCTGAATCATGTTTGGATGTAGCGATTTTTGTAATTTCCTCAGTTGCAAAATTTTTTCTTCCCTCGAGCCTGAGAAATTAAAAAAAATTAGCATGGGTGAAATCAGGTGAATACAGGCATTGAGGAAGAACTTTCGTACCATATTTTTGAGCAAAGTTTGCACTTAACCCTGGAATGGTATGACATAGTAATTTTTACCACACGCATTATGTTTTTGATTGTACCAAACAGATTTTCATGTGGGCTGTTCTGTCTTTCACAATGTCCTCTTCCCCCCCCCCCCTTCGGCTAAGGTCAGTGCTTATGTAGTCGTCATTGTACCGTTATCGCCATATTGTATTCGAGTAGTAATAATTACGAGAACGTACCAGTGGTGTAACTTTTATGAGATGGTAGCCGAGACAAGATTTCAGTTTCAGCTCTTCCCCGAATTGAGAAAAAAAGAACAACTTGCAAGATTTGACCATCCGAAAAGCGCAGAATGACTAAAAACTATTGCAACGCCTGTGGCAACGCTTTCTGCCTGGAGCACTGCGCAGAAATTTGCAGTACATGAGGCCCAATTTCATGACAGCAAATCTTTGCAAGTAAAAAACTTTTTGAGCTTAAACCAAAAAAATTATTTTTCCTCGACCTTTTGCTATATAAAAAAAAAACAAAAAAACAATAATTAATTCAAATTCAATCTAGTAATATATATTTTTGTTTTGTTTACAGTTTGAGTTTCATATTTGGTGTAGTCAACTGCGGACGGTTTTTCTTCTTCTTGATACAAGACATTTTATTTTGTATTTTACTGAACTTTATTCTTTAAACAATGTATTAAAATAATAATTAGTAATTTTTTTATTTTTATAAAATTTTATCTTGGTAAACCACTTTAAAATCGTAAAAACTACGATATCATACCAATAATGTATCTCCAATGTATCATACCATTCCAGGGTTAACGATAGCTCATTGAGAGGGGTGTGGATTACTGATGCAACACCAAATCACCACTACTCAGAGAGTTCAGTTCGCTTCCTTAGTATCATATCAAAATGAAATAAATACTGGAAATTACTAAAATTATTTTAGCTGGTTATAAGTCCGTCGTTTGACTTTTTTGAATTGTCCTACTTACGACGCGTTTCAAGACCATAATCTCATTATCAACTATTTAATATATTAATCACTCTTCATATCGTCATATAAACACAAACACATTAATAAGAAAACGTACACAACACATAATTTATAGTGCGACACGGATTAAGCCGGTTGGTGTACGCCATCGCATCGTCTATGATACACTAAATTAAACAGCCTACTTTGTACGGAGGTTATTGACCAGTTCTATCTTGATAACCGAGGGCTGGCTGTATCATATAAGTCGTTGGATTGAAATGACACCTGATCATTTAATATGTTATCTGGGTTATGTCTAAATCCCTTGTAAATTTCAAATTCTTCGATGTCGTTCATTAAGTTCCCCTTTACGCAATAACGAAGAGGCGTCAGATAACATATTAAATGATCAGCTGTCAAAAATTGTATTGTAGAAGCAAGTAAATCTAATTAGCTGTTTATCTGTTACAACATACAATTTCTATGGTAACAGATTTTAAAATGTCTTCTATGACTGTACGTCTAAGTTAGTCACTTACTAACGCCACATGCCTCCCTACTACCACAACACACAGCCTAAAACTCCACAGCACCATAAAGTTATACAAAAGCATATTTTTATATTTATAAAGTACAGTAGGACCCCGATTATCCGAAGTTTACTTAACCTGAACCTAGGTTAACCGCAACGATTTTCGTGTAAAAAAATATCTCTAAAACATGCCTCCCTACTACCACAACACACCGCCTCAAACTCCACAGCACCATAAAGTTATACAAAAGCATATTTTTATATTCATAAAGTACAGTAGGACCCCGATTATCCGAAGTTTACTTAACCTGAACCTAGGTTAACCGCAACGATTTTCGTGTAAAAAAAAATATCTCTAAAACATGCCTCCCTACTACCACAACACACCGCCTCAAACTCCACAGCACCATAAAGTTATATAAAAGCATATTTTTTTATTCATAAAGTACAGTAGGACCCCGATTATCCGAAGTTTACTTAACAGGAACCCAGGTTAACCGTACCGATTTTCGTGTAAAAAACATCTCTAAATCAATTAACACTAGTATGAGAAAAGTCACATAGTACAGGATGGAGGCACTGTTACTACACTACAACAGTGAGGGTGAGTCATATGCCATGCCACTTTCACTATTCACTGTCTGCCAGCTTGTCTGTCTACCCTCCCCCTCTCGCCCAAAGCAATGACTACATATCAATAAGACGAACAGTTTAAATGGGTAGAATTCAGCCCATTAAAGTAGGTATAAAAGTGTGATTTTGCATCTCGCCGTTAGGAGCGCTCTTTTTGCAGACGAGTGTGTGACAAGAATGGAAAGAGAAGGAGAGACAGAGAGGTCCGACTGTTATGTGACCTTGAACGCAGATTGTTGTGTCTCAGACAAGCTTTGGTAGCGTAGCCCCATATTTGTCAATGCGATTCATTTCCCACATTGTAATAGCAGTGTACTAAATAAATACATTTTAGTTGGTTTTCTTTTCTAATGTTTTTTAAGTAATGCAAGTTTGTAAATATGGTTTTAGTATGTAATATGGTTTATAGTGTAAATACTGTTAGTGTGTAAAGTAAATAGCTGCTACATTTTGCAATGCAGTCCTGTTCAAAAAGTGGAGGATCTAAATGTTCCTATAAAAACTGCAACAATACATCTGTGAAAAATAAAGACTTATCATTTTTCAGGTTTCCAGTGAAAGACAAAGAAATGTATGAATACATAAAGTTTTCTTTACTGTTGTGTTATATTTGTGCGAGAATTAATTCTCGTACAAGTCGTAGGGAATTAATCAACATAAGAATCAAAGACTTTGTGAAGTTTATTAAAATGTTTTGACAGTTAATTTTTAATGGGAATATGTAAGGACGAATGTAAAAAGAGGGTTATTAAACAGGGTGCTTCATAACTCTTGTCACACCCTTCATTGTTTTGGAATTGTTCTTGGGTACAAAGTAAACATCAAATCACTGTTAATTTGTCTAAAATCATTTTGGTTGTCCTACTGTGACCAAAATGTTTTTTTTTTAGTGCATATCTAAAAAATTACTAAACGAAATAATACCAAATTTATATCAACCTTTTGATAGTATTACCTAAATGGGAAAAAAGTTAAGTTGACGTGACTTCAATATTTTAAAAATGGCGACCGTTTACAACTTTTGAACGGAAATAACGAAATAACTAGCCCTTTCCCGAAAAAATGTCAAGAATAACTTTTTTTTGCAAATTGAATTCCCTATCGATTAAGTTCGTTTAAAAAAAATTGGTTAGAGAATAACGGACTTATGGTATTTTTCGACAGACAGTGCATGCCCCTCTGTTATTTATCATTGCAATTATTAAATTTAATCAAATCAGTTTCATTTATTTTGACACATAAAGCTGTTTGTTTATACAAGTTTTTATTAAATTTATACTATTGGTAAGTTCTTTTAAGAATTGTTTCAGTTAATACTAAACTCGTAGGAGTCAGCTGATTTGAGTTTTGTCTGACTTATTGTTTGTGATGATATAGTAACAATCGGCACCAGCTGATTCTGTTTTTGTTGACTTTATTATTGTTCTAAAAAAGCAACAAACAATATTGTATCCATAGTATTGCATTTAGAAACATTTTAGCATTAAGTTTTTTGTGTTTTAAACTGTGTTTGCTTTATTAATTAACTATGGAAATTGTAAAGTTACACAAACGCTGAGTATTGCCTCCATTTTACCTCCTAAGTGAAATAGATTCTGCCAATAAAAATATTGCAAATATGGTTTAGTAACCAGGACTACTCTTAAGTACTTACTAATTGCATAAATTTAATACAAATTTGTGTAAACAAACAGTTTTCTGGGTCAAAATAAATGAAACGCATTTGACTAAATTTATTATTGCAATAAAATATTATCGCCGTCCAATCCTGGACATCGCCCCCAAGAGGGGCGTGCACTAACTGGCGGAAAACGCCATTCAGGATATGATTCTAAGCGTAAAAATGATTGAAAAAATTCCTATGAAGGTATGTCCTAAAATGAGCGTTCCTTCTATCAGTCTGTATGTGATATTTTAATTAAAAATTATTAGTTAAAACCCATTAACAATATAGAGATGAAACTTTCCACGTAAGCGCACACGCTTGCAGACTTATTTAGTGTAAAAAATCTGTTTACCTTTCTAAAAGGCGGACATTAAAAGTGTTTGTAGATACGACCGTTTTAATGTTACTTGAATTTGTAAAATTTAATGCCTCAAACTGTTCCTTTACAAAACAAACAATTGATTCAAACTGTCAAATTTCAAATACATATATTTACGGATTGATAGTCATGGGTTTGATTCCGAGTTTTTCAAAATCAAGCCGTAGGTGCAGCAGGATTGAAGCACCTCAAAGTACAGTTAACCAGAAAAGTCCTAAATTCCCAATTATCAATATGTGCCCCCACCATTAAAAACGCGGGGGAAAAATAATTGTATTATTAACACACTGTTTTTTATGCACTGATTACAAATCTTATATTGTACATTTCTGAAACAAACCAAGCGAACGTGAAACCCAAATTTGTTATTTGTCTACCATTTTTGACGAAACTCACTTTCTTTATGTTTTTTGAAGTGCTAAATTTGAATTTTATATTGGATTTTACACATCTCACTTTTGTGGCGCGCTAATAAATTACACTTATAAATGATTTTATTATACAAAGAATTATTTAAATGAGGGACTTGAGACTATTTTATTAGTTATGTTTCGCTGCTGAAGTAGCATTTATATTCCAATTATTAAAAAAAAGGATGTTGGTAATAGGAAAAATAAACTGATAGATGTGTTTAAAATAATTAAACTTTATGGGATCAATGCAAAGTTATTATTTACAGATGCATAGACTGGATAGTTAACTGCGGAAATGACGATTTTGCAGAACTACCAGACAATAAGTTGAGGTACCGTGTCCCGTGTTCAGTTCATTTTAAAAGTACAACATTCACCAACTCATTGAAAAACAGGCTAGAATGTTGATTGTTATACTTTCCTGCTAGAGAACGGAAAATTTGGCAATTATTAATTTTAAGTGTTTTATAGGAAATAAAATAAATAATAACATATGAAATTTACATAGTTACGTCTAATTGGTGAACTGGGGGCAACAGCCCCTTCACAATAAAAATAAATTTTTAGCCGAATTTTCGAAGAAAATAAGAGCTATATTACACTCGACTCAATTTGAAAATTACTTTATATTATATATATATCTGTTTTATTCCCGGATCGATAAGTGGTAGTAAATATGCTTCAAAATTGCTGATTTTTTGGTGAAAGGGTCCTAGTAGGATTCTTCAGATA
>JAGFPH010022611.1:0-12482 GCA_018207615.1 Philaenus spumarius | reverse complement strand
GATGACTTACGAAGAATTGCGATTGCCTTCTACAATATTTATCTGTTAAATGGAAGAAATTATGGAATTATTCTTATGCTAATTCTAATATATTAAAAATTACCGAACTCGCGTTTAAAATATGGGAAAGTAATTCTGATCTTTCATTTTCACATATTATACATAGTCCAAATATATTAATATCAAACAAATATCATAATCATAAATACAAAAAACTATACCAGTACTATTGTCTATATTCATTTGATGGTAGAGTAGTATATTAGCGCATTCTTTTTTCCCAATTGCAGATGGATCGACTGTAGAAATACATATAGAAAACGAAGAAAATTGGTGTTCATAGAGATATATGCACAACATTTTTTATCTGATCAATCAAATTTACTACATGTGTTTGTGCATGAAATCGGACATGCATTAGGCTTAAGACATTAAAATGATCGTAAAGCTATTATGTTTCCTTATTATAATGACAAAATAATTGAACTAGGATATGATGACCTTTTAGGAATACAAAGTATATTTGGCCCTCCCTGTTTACCAGTTTCAACAACGTCTACAACTTTACGTCCAACAGCGACTACAGTTTCAACACCTATAATTACACCTTTGGAACCAAATCTGTGTAATTTGAAAAATATTAACACTTTTCTAATAGTACATAATCATTTATATATTTTTCATGAGAAATAGGTTTGGCTTGTTAATAAGATAGGGGAAGCCGCATATCACAGTGTTTTGTATGTACCTGATTGGTTGCCTTTTCTTAAACAAAACTTTACAAAAATATCTCATGTTTATCAAAGACCGTCAGGCGAAGAAGTTATTTTTATTGCGTGTCTAATATATATAATTGAACTTCCTTCTTTAAATCTTGTAATTATCCAAAAAATTGTATAGATTTAAATTTAGCAAAAGCATCTGTTATTAATGGAGACATAATAATCTGTTATTACAATGGACATATCCTTATTTTTTATAATAAAATATATTTCGCTGAAATTAATGAATGATCATTCAAAGTTAAATATTATGGATTAATATATGTTAGATTACCAGGTATACCACCGTGTATTGACTCATGTTTTAGGTATAAAAATGGATTTTATATTTCTTTCAAAATGACATCTAGCTGTCGGTGAAGCATGTTTTAAGTTTGAACACAGGGGCCTTCATTTGGGCAATGTTCTTGTTAAGGTAACAGAATAAATTTTCCCTGTTTATTTATTGTTCAAGCATTGTCAGAATTTGGAGACAAAATTGACAATTCTAAATATACAGCAGATTTCGTTAATATTATTTTAACACCTCTTAAAGGAAAACGCTTAAACGATGTATATCAAGTACCTGTAATAGCAACAAATTTCATGCATGATCCTAAAGTATTAAAAAAATATATTAAATTGGCTAGATAAGTGGAAATTTAGACAATTTTCTCACAAACTTACAACACAAACCCACAGTGCATTAAGTCACACAATATATGGAATGCTGGAAATATTTAAATATTGTTTTGAAGAATTGAAAATAAATTATATATTACCTGGTAAATTACAAACAGATTCACTCGAACATAGATTTGGACAATACCGACAATTAGATGGTGGACTGTACTGATCATGAATTACCTGTAATTACTTACTTACGAGGTTACTGTTGCTATGTGTTTTAAAAAAAACTAAAATGTGAAATTTGTAAAGAAAAGTTAATTTTACCTGAAGAAATGGTTGTTAAAGACAATTAATTACAGACTTGTTAGAAATTTGAATCGGGGACGGTTGCTGTATCCAAAAGACAATGTAGTGCAATTAGTTTTACATCATTATATCCTTTTTAATAAATTGCTGGAAAATTATGAAAAATATTTTTAAATATAAGTAATAAAAAGACTTTTGTTTCGAAATTATTGCTAAAATCCATGGCCAAAAAATATGATTTAAATTATTTTAGTGAATGTGAACTACACAGTGTGCAAGATATCGCAACAATTATTATAAACTGTACATGAAATTACACTAATAAAATATTACTGTGGGAAATTTAATGATAAGACTGGTAAAGGACATAATAATAGAAACCTTAGTACCCTGAAGCTGTAGTAGGTTAATAATTACCGTATGTTAGTTCTACTATTGTAATAAAGAAGACTTTTTAAATCTACATAATAAAAAGACTTTAGTTTCGAAAATAGTGCTAAAATACATTTCAATTTCACAATCACTTCATGAAGTAAAGTACAAGATGTCACACAAATCTGATGAGACTGAGCATACAGTTAATGTAAAATATTTTGAATTTTAAGCAGTATTAAAAGAAAAGAAAACCAGCAGGAGCAAAACAATTTTGAAGAACCTTCGGTTGAACAAAACTACCTGAAAATAAAATCAAGGATCTGAAAAAAATTATCCTTTTATGCCTGAACAAGACAAACAGTATTTCAATCATGTTTCAGAAAATGTAGACTCGGCCAAACGGGCCAAGGAAGATCTCAATGGTGCAGAGATTTATAAAAATTGCTGCGGATTGCAAATTGAGTATTCCGAGACTAAGGCGCTAAATGTTGTTAAAAACGATTTAGAAAACTAGGAATACACATTGCAGGATTTTTCTAACCGTCGATCACCTTTGCTCGAGCAGCGATCATCTCATGAGAAATCAAGTTTGAACTGTCGCGTGCATTTATTTTCATAAACACATTTGCAAAAATTTAATGTTTGGTATTCTTTAGATTTAATTTTGTTCTAAAATTTTAATGTAAATTAAAATTAAATTTATTTCTTGCGGGTTTTACTTAAAACTATGGTGAGAGCAGATAGTCAACCTTAACAAACCAAGCCCACGAAATGTTTAAAGCGTTACTCAAAGGTCAATAGAAGCCAAAATGAGAGTATTTCGTGAACATTAATTGTTATCTCATCTTGGGCTCACTTAATGGACTGTTGAAATAAGTTCTAATGCAAATAAAAGTCTGAAATTCAAGAGGGTATATAAAGACATGATTTTACCTGACTCAGCTGATCTGTATCATGTGGCCGGAGATCTATTAGACCCAATTTTTGGAGGCGGCAAAACGAGTTGGAAAACGAGGGGAAAACTAAGTTTTAATGACACAAGATAGACTTGTTGAACTAGCTACATTATCTATTGAACAAGATCTGGCCCAAAAGGTTGACTTCAAACCTTTAAGTTCAAAGTGAAATAAAGACCTGACATGAAAAAAAGCACCAAAAATATCCAATACAAACTAATAGACTTAAATAAATTAATTAATAGACTAGTTTGATATCAGTTGAATTTTAGGCTTTTTCCGTAATTGATTGTTTTGAGTTGAGTTTATTTCTATTCTTTAATGTATCTTGTTTCTTTATTGTCTCTATTACATGTATTGCAAATTTTTTTTTTTTTTTTTTTTTTTTTTGGGGTTTAAAGGCGAAAAACCTGGGTGGTTATCATCGCCTGGATAACGAAGAGCATTCATATAATGCTCATACATTCACACACAGGTATAAAATTAAACTTTTAATTTACACACACTACAGACGATACACGATAAAAAAAAAAGATAACAACAATAATTATACACTAACAACTTGTCACAGGGTTGTAAATGGCCCTGTAACATAACAATGAATAAAACTCTAATTAACATAACAAGTAATAAATCTAAACATGGTATTTAAGTTACGTAAATGTATGTTGTTTCAAATGTTTCCAATTACATTCAACCGATGAAGGAATGCTAACACCATATTAATGGTTTGGGGGTCATCACCCAGCATCCTCTGAATGCAATTTGGTAGACAAAACCTCTTCCGAACATGTTTCAGCTTTTCACAATCTAGAAGTAGATGTTTAATTGAAAGAAGGTTTAAGCAGTAAGGACAAAGCGGAAGATCCCCCCGACGCATCAGAAATCCGTGGGTTAACCCAGAATGGCCAATGCGTAGGCGAGAAACCACCACTTCCTCTCGACGGCTTTGGCGGTTTGAGGATATCCATGGCCGAACGGTATCTTTAATTTGCCGGAGTTTATTTCCTTGTACTGCTACCCACTCTTCTTCCCACTGTCTAAACAGGGCTTGTTTTACAGAGGACATAAAGTCGGACGACATTACTCTACTCACGCTTGGCTGTAAGGAAGTGGCTTCCTTAGCAGCTAGGTCTGCTTTAGTGTTTCCATGTATACCGGCGTGACCCGGAACCCAGCAATACGACACTCCCACGCCCCGTAGCCAAAGTCTGTGCATGGAGCACAGAATATCTTTGACCAAAGGGTTAGGAGAGTACATATCTTGAATGGATTCAAGTGCACTTCTTGAATCTGAACATATAAGAAGGTGCACCGGTGTTGCCAGTACAATATTGAGTGCCTTGAGTATTGCAAAAAGTTCTGCTGTATATACAGAAGAGCAAGATGGTAATCCATAAGTGAAGCTGTTTCCTGACAGAACAAATGCACATCCGACTCCATTGTCCAGTTTAGAACCATCAGTGAAAATGATCTGACTTGATGGGTAGAGTTTACATATGGATATAAATTCCTGACAGTAAACAACATCGGGTGTAGTTTGTTTTAGATATCTAGACAGTGAAAGATCAACATGAGGTATTTTAATTAACCATGGAGCGACAAAACATGGTGTATTTTCATATATTGGAGGTAGTGTTAAACCAAGATTATTGAGGATACGGATAGTTCTGATCCCATAGGGAGCAGTAGATTGTTTGCGAAATTCGTATTGTGTAAATAATGGATTGTTGAATATAATATCATATGAAGGGTGTAAAGGTTTGGAGCGCATATTACACATATATGACAATTGTAGCCGTTGTCTTCGTCGCGTGAGCGATGGCTCACCCGTTTCAACAAGCAGACTACTAATGGGACTAGAACGAAAAGCTCCGGATGCTAGACGGAGAGCAGTGTTATGAACGGAATCAATCTTCTTAAGAACCGATAACCTAGCTGACGAATAGACTATGGACCCATAGTCAATTCGTGATCGAATAAGAGCTCGGTAAAAACGCAGCATGCAGGTTCTATCGGCTCCCCAATGAGAACCGCTTAAAACCCGTAACATATCTAAGATCTTGATGCAGCGTGATTTTAAATTTGTCACATGCGGGTTCCAAGAGAGTCTATGGTCTAAAATAAGACCTAGAAATGTGACTGTGTTATCGGAGTGAAGTAGAGTTCTGTTTAGGTACAAAGTGGGACTAAAATGCTGTCTGCGACGAGTAAAAGCAATGCATCTAGTTTTAGCAGCGGAAAACTTAAATCCTGTCTGATTGGACCATGTTTGTAATTTGTTGATCGTTAATTGCAGTGTTCTTTCTGCGGTTGCGGTGTTTCTGGTTGCCACGTAGATGGCAAAATCATCAACAAAAAGAGAACAGTGTACAGGTAATCGGACATTAGCAGTGATGCTATTAATAGCAACTGCAAATAAGGTGACGCTAAGTACGCTGCCTTGAGGGACACCATTCTCTAAATAAAATCGATCTGATAAGGTGGATCCAAGACGCACCCTAAAATATCGATTGGACAGAAAGTTTTTAATAAATGCTAAGATTCTCCCCTGAATACCCCAAGATTGTAATACATTTAGAATTCCTCTTCTCCAAGCCGTATCATATGCCTTTTCAAGATCGAAAAACACTGCAACAAGTGTCTGTCGAAGAAGGAAGGCATTTTGAATGGCCGACTCTAACAAAACCAGCTGATCGATAGATGATCTTCCCTGTCGGAAACCACACTGTTCTTTACAGATCAGTTGGTTACTTTCAAGGTACCATACAAGTCGCCGATTGACCATCTTCTCCACCAGTTTACATAGAACGCTGGTGAGAGAGATAGGACGATAGCTACTTGGATCAGTTTTGTCTTTCCCTGGTTTTAATAAAGGAATTACTATGGCCTCCAACCAAGAATCAGGAAAGATATGCTCATCCCATATACGATTGTATATTTGGAGAAGACCTGTTCTACCCGACTCTGGAAGGTGTTTAATCATAGAATATACGATACTATCGGGTCCGGGAGCTGAATCCGTAGCCGACAATAAGGCAGATTCCAATTCATCCATTGTAAATGGGTCATTCAACGGAGAGTCCTGTGATATGCCGATAGTGAATGGCATGGTATCTTGAGCAGCTTTATAAGTGCGAAAAGCATCATAATACACGGCTGTTGAAGAGAACCTAGAAAAGGATGAGCCCAAAATGCTTACTATTTTATGGCTGTCTGTAGTCAATATCCCATCCTACTGCATCAGTCCCATCAAAGGAGCAGAGGGAACATGGCCACACACAGAACGTAGCTTCTTCCAAACTGTTGATGTGGGAGTCGTTCTGGTTATTGTATTGATATAATGGGTCCAAGAATCTTTCCTGCTCTGCCTGAATACTCTGCGAGCTTTGGCACGCAAGATTTTATAATTTTCTAGATTTTCTCCTGTCGGTATCCGATTAAAGGTTCTTAACGCTTTTCTTCGTAAGCGCAGAGCTTCTTTACATTTGTCATTCCACCAAGGAACTGGTGGACGTTTTGGTCGTGATGAAGATTTTGGTATAGTATTTTCTGCTGCTGAAATAATGGAATCTGTAAATGTATCAACTGTTTCATTTATAGAAATATGTTGATTATTTTCTGCCAATGCAAATTGATTTGTAAAATCATTCCAGAAGGCTTTATTTATTATCCATCGAGGTGTTCGGTTGTTCAGAAAAGAGGAGTCGTTGAAAGAGATTTTTATAGGGGCATGGTCGCTGCCATACAAATCTGACATCACTGACCACTCAAATCTTGTAGCTATCGAAGGACTACAAAATGACAAGTCTACGACCATCCAACCTCCTGTCGAAGCTGCTAAGTGTGTTAACGATCCATCATTAAGTAAAAATAAATCTAAATCGGATCGTATCCTCTCTATGCGGATACCCCTTGGGTTGCAGGTTGAGGGTCCCCACGAATAGTGATGTGCATTAAAATCGCCAAGCAAAAGAATCGGAGCAGGTAATTGATATATTAAATCCATCAAGTCGTTTGATTGGACGGTATAGCTTGGTGGCAGGTATAGGCTGCATATTGTTAGTTTTATGGGAACAGTGACTCGAATTGCTACTGCTTGTAATGGTGTATCCAGATTTACGGGAAAACCATCCACAGAGTTGTGAGCAAGTATGGCTACGCCACCTCTTGCTCTCTCCTCTGTAACAAAATCTGACCTGAAGACAGAATACCCCCTTAAGTATAAAGAATGGGTATTATGAAGATGTGTCTCCTGGAGACAAACGAATAGAGGCGACAAGTCTCGCACAAGAACTTTCAGATCTTCCATGTGACTCCTAACACCGTTTAAATTCCACTGAACCACATTCATATTTGGGATCGTGGACATAGATAATTGATGATAATATATTTCAACAGTACATATTATATACTCAGAGAAATATAATAATATACTAATTTAAATAAGTAAATATTAGAAGGGACATGGTCCCTTTGTAACCTTTTCCTGTCCTGTATTGACAGGATGGTTTTTAGGTTGTGTGTCCTTGTCCACTTCCATATTTCCCTCAGACGTCTTGGAAGATGTTGAGGGTGGAGAAGGGCAAGGATCAGGGATTTTAGAAGGGCTTTTAGGAGGATTTGTAGGGGAACCTCCTTTTTCATTTTCTTTTTTACTACTTTTTGTAATTTTTGTATTTTTACTCTTCATAGCAACAGGTTTCTTCCCTGGAATGGGTCCAGAACTTCTTCCTGTTACTACAGATGGAAGAGTATAAGATTTTTTTAAAAATTGTTTTACCCCAGTTATTGGGGTAATTTTCTTTTTTATTATAGTTTTTTCCCGAGTTCTAGTTCTCAGATCAAGAGCAGGGATAGATGGTTCTATTTCTGCTTGTGATACCGAGAAACTAGAGGACGGAAGAAGGGAATTTGAATCAACTAAAGCAGAAGCGGGAGCGGAAGGAGACACTTTAGAGAATAGAGCGACTAGCTGAGCGACTTGGTCAGTTAAGATTTTGACAGTCTTAGCCAATTCTCCACAGTTTGCGCATGGTGTGTTGCTCTTGTTTGAAACCACTGCAGCAAATGATTTACCTTCTAGAGCAGGCCTAGAGGTTTTATATAATTTTTTTGCTGCATTAAAAGATATTTTATCCTTAGCCATGATAGTAAGGACTGCTTTTTCTTCTTTAAACTTTTCACAGTTAAAGGACCGTGCAGGATGATCGCCACCACAGTTGGGACACTTGGCGTCATCATTGCAGCCCTCACTATTATGACCTTTTTTGCCGCATTGACCGCATATTTCTTGCTTTGTGCATGTAGAACTCACATGTCCAAACCCTTGACACTTAAAACAACGTCGAGGATTTGGGACGTAAGGTCTGACAGAAAGACGGTAAAAACCAGCGTAGATATGCTCTGGCAGTGTGGGTGTGGCAAATGTAAGAATTAAAGAAGCCGTGGCTTTTTTCTCACCATTTTCACTGCGCATTATGCGAGTGACTTCAAGAACTGACTGGCTAGCTAGTTCGCTTTTTATTTCCTCCAAACTAATGAGGATCAAATCTCTACATGTAATGACACCTTTTGAATAGTTCAAGGATCTGTGAGGTTCTACAGATACCTTGACTTTGTCATAGAAGGAAGTCATCTTTAACAGCGACAAACTTTGTTTCCCGCTGTTAGTTTCAACTAAAATTGTGCCATTCTGTAATTTCCTAATGGAAAGTACAGGGCCCGCTGTTCCAGTAATTGCCTTGTTGATTACAAAGGGTGATACCTTTGATAGGTCAAAATCTTTTTCCGCGTTTGAAAAAACTAAAAATTTGGGAGCTGGCAACTCAGATGGTTGTTGAGCAGACCTCTCCTTTGTCTTTTTAAACAATTCTTTGTTAACAGACTCATCAGACGAATCTGAATGATGTCTCTTTGTTCCTAAATCTTTGACGGTTTTGTTTACCATGGGTGTTTTTGTCCAGCGCATCGTGTTAGGCGGAATCGGGCGAACTCGGTAAGGGCGTGCCCACCAGATCACATTGCGATCACTTCCGAACCCCCAGTTCCGTGAGGATCCCAAACACTCTTTTGCCAGTCTGGATGGACATCAGTCTGGAACCCGAAACTACTGTGAGGAAGAATCCGACTTTCTTCAACACCGCGAACACTTCCTGACCAAGAACCGAAGTGGCTGGCCCCAGAACAGAAACCACGCATACGTCTCGGCAGAGCAAGCTCACATCAGCCTTACCAAACCAGAGGTTGTCAAGACTCTGGCAGGTTCAGCACTCCCAACGCGCAATGGCTCTGCACAGTCAAAATTCCTAAAAGAAGGTGAGAATAGGAATGTATGTATTGTTTGATGTATGTGTGTATGTAATTGGATGGATGTTTTGTAAGTGTTGAATGTGTTGGGCGTTGTTAGACTCGGGTACCGCGAGGGACGCCAAACCCCTCTTAGTAGGTGCAGCTAGTCTGCACCCCCCGTGCGGGGTTGCAAATTATTGATTCAGCTCATTTTACCTTTAATGTTATATTAATGTTGTCAAAAATGATTCAATTTATTTATGATGAGAGAAGACCGTCTAAAACACGAGGATGACGTATACATACAACAAATTGGTTTCCCCCTATTCGTGTGTATGTTTAGTGTAAAACAAATAACAGCACTGCTTTCAGTTTTGGGTAGGAAAGAGAAACAGACGCTTCATATTTACAGCACTGGGTCTGTAGTCAGACCTTTGTTAAATGACAACCAAACTGTATACTATTATGCAGGATGTGGCAGGTATCGGAAGGTGTCATTATGCCACTGATGGAATTTATCAGCTGTCAGCATGACACCGCTTCTATCACCGCATTCTTTCTCAAGTTTAGACATTTCGCAGAAAATCTCATTGGCAAACATAAATTACTTCTCATATTGTAATTGATTTTAGCAGAGCTTTGTTAAATTCAGTTTTGTTGTCATAGAACAAGTATAACATTGTGGAGTATCTGAGACTAATGTATAGATATTGTAAAGGCAAGACCAATCTCAAGGACATCGTGATAGTGCACTTGTGTTGCAACCATTTCATGCATATAGTGGCCGGTGACATAAAAAAATTAAAACTAGAGAAATATTTTAGGAAATATATCTTGCCAGCTATTGGTGTTTTAATCAATTGTACATCTGTTACACAATTTTCAACCCTTTGGTTGAATAAGTCTTTTCATTCTAATTTTAAAAAGCCCAAAATTGACACTAGACGTGACAAATGCAATAGCAACGTTAAATGCTGGTATAGTAAAAAGTGATCGTAGTTTTTCTGAAATTGAAGGGGACGAAACAAACGGACATTTGCCCGTTTTATGCATTGGGGAAAGCAATAGAAACTGAAATTGACGGAAAATTGTCGCGAACAGACAGTTGTGATGGTGATGATAATGTATTTTATAGTATTCAATTTTGTAACTATTTTTTGACAACTACATGCCTTACGCACCATTATGGTCAGGGATTGTAATTAAACATCCAGGCGCATGCGCAAAGCTTCAAACTAGGTTCAGCAATGCCATTGTTGAAAATTGGTTTAAAGACGTGAAATTGAGCGTAATAGATAGGCATTATCACAACAAAGTAGGTCGTTTCGTGGAAAATCTTTCTGCCAGAATTAAAAATATTTGTAAAACTATAATTTTCCAAATCCCAAAAATCGTTGCGCATCAATAAGCGAAGGACATTAAAAAGTCACAAATCTTTCAGAAACCCCAACAACGATAAAAAATTACTTTCAAAGTTAAGTAAGAAAAAAAAACTTAAAGGAAGGCTACAATTTGCAGATTTGTCTAAGGGACTTGGAGATTTTGATAACCCCAATATTGTAGAACGTTGGGTTACAAAAAACTAGTAAATCCAAGGGTTATTTCACAAAACCAATTCCTCATTATTTTAAAAAAGACACACCAAATGACACAACTTCAGACCTGGCACCAATGGTAACGGACTAAAATAAAGAGAATTGTAATAGGCCTATCCATAATGCAGTATCCGAAGTAGATATGAACGGAAGTTTTTTTAATAACTCGTTTTTAGATTTTCCTGACTTGGATAATTGCGAGTTAATAAACGAAGATTATCAGTCTATTAGAGGCAAAGGTTTTGTGACAGGGATTATGTTAAATACAATAGTGAGTAGGATTTTAATTTATTCTGGTTATCCATTCCGTTATATAAGCACTTCAGTAGGAACGCTAATGAGGGGACAGGAAGTACACGACGAATGTGAGATAACCGCTAATATGATTTCGGACAACAAATTTATTCTATTCGCTTATAATGTAGGCAGTTCTAGCACTTCGCATTGGTGTTTGGTCGTCGCAGACATGCAATATAAACGGTTGTTTCACTTTGATATCCTCAGTAAAACTACTTATCAATCTAGTAATGCTTTAGATTTGATTATTAAATTTTTTAAGGGCATCGACAAATTAAATATTACAAACAAAAGGATGTGTATAATTGCGGCGTTTTTGTAATCTATGACTTCAGTTGTTTCACATGGACTAGATTTAGGAAGCGAATTAGGTGACGTAGATATCAAAGAATTCCGCAGAAAGTGTCAACTAGCTTTGACTGACACGGGCAACACATTGCTACCAACATTAGCAAACGGTCTACTAAAAAATCCAAGATTATTATAGTATTGACATAGGGACAGACTTTTTTTGTTGTTATTAGGAAACAAATTAAACAAATGGGAAGGTATCAACAAACTCCTCTATTTCATCACTTATACATAACACTTCTTGGACAGAGGGATCTTTCGGATGATGTTTTGGATTACTGCAATTCGTTCATTGTGAAGTGTAATTAATATGGTTTTTCAATGGACGACTGCTTTAAATTTAAAATGTACAGTTACTTTTGGGCCTGTTGTAACATCATTCACAAACCTATCACTTATTTTTGTTCCTTACAGTAAATTTCATCACTTCTGTATGTTTGTAATTGATATAAAGAATCATCAGATTTGCCATCTAGACCCATTGACCAAAAATCACACTTTGAATAAACAGAAATATAATGAAATTGTTGAGTTTTGAAAAAAAAGAAATAAGCTTTCTAACAAAGATTTAATAGACATCGATAAATTTCAGATTGTTTCAGTAGAATTACCTTGCCAGGACGACACGCATAGTTGTGGTGTTTTTTTTCTGTATTTCTTGTCCGTTTTGTCAAACGCTGGCAACATCCGAAACATAAAATCCGATTTTAATCCTTCCAAATTTAGAAAAGAATTACAAGTTCGGTGAGTAGAATACTCCAATGAAGTACACAATTTACGTCTGATGTGCGGCATAAGTGAAAAAGTCCATTGCGATTGGTGTCAGTGTAGTCGTTGTGGTAGATGGTTGCATTATCCGTGCATTGACACTACGATGACTTACGAAGAATTGCGATTGCCTTCTACAATATTTATCTGTT
>JAGFPH010022609.1:0-12482 GCA_018207615.1 Philaenus spumarius | reverse complement strand
GAAGTCCTCAGCCGAGGCGCACGACACCGATAGAGATAGTTTCGCCAGGGGAAGAGAGTTGCGACTGGGGAGAAAGTGTTGCCCACTTGCTGCAGGGCCAACAAAAATTTTTAAATTCAATAAACGGCATTTCTAATTTAATCGAAAAACTGGTTCTTATTTCAAATTCCCCGGAGACAACATTTGCGCTACACAGCGAAATAAAAGAAGACCGTTCGTGGAAAAGAGGCAGGACTCAGCCTGAACCTCCATCGTAGTTACCGCAATGACTGTGTGACAGATACCCCTTAACTCATAAATAATTATAAGTAATAAGTAAAGATATTAAATATTAAAGGGTCCACTATCAGCGGACATAGTATAGGCTGGCTAAAGGTACATTGCTGAGAAGACAATTCCTAGTTAACTAAGGGAGGGGGACGCTAGAGAAACGCATCCGGAGATGCATCAGTTAGTCTGGGAGTGAACGCGTCCGCGTTTAGACTCAATAATGATGGGGGATTGATCTTGCTTTGGCCTCATGGCGTAACGTTAGTTTAGGATAGGAACCAACAGAGAGTCGTTGTAAAATAATGGTTCAATAAACGCTTTAATCGACCATGAGTTTACCGCTTCTTTAACGAACCTTCTCGCCAGCACCCATCCTGACAACGCCCGTACGTCCGCGCGAGGACAGAAAGGTACAGCCCGACCAGGGAAAACGCCGCTTCAGGATTCGGACACAGGAGAGCCGAACCCAACGAGGCGGGGCCCGTTACAACTGGTGTCAGAAGTGGGATTCTTCAAGGAAAAAAAAGGTAAAACTTCATGGTCTAAAATTTTTTTTTAATAATTTTAACTAAGTAACAGATTTTTTTTGAAAAGTTTTAAATTCATATAATTAATCGAACAAATTTTTTTAATAATGTTTGAATAAATACAGAAATTAATTATTAATAAATGTAAAGTTATTAGTAAATACAGAAAATCATGCATGATAGGTTAGAAAATTTTTACTAACGTAAACGATATGCGATAGTTAACTACGCATAAAGGAAAGGCATAGGATTTGGGGCAGCTAATGCTAAACCAAATCGCTACTGGACAAATCCTAAAGTTTACGGGAGTAAAGGTTTTGCGTAATTTAAGATATGAAATGTGTTTCGCGGAAATATGCTGAGTAATATTGGGTACACGCGTCACTAATGACAATAAAAAGGGTTATGTGAAATAATTATTATTTATAAAATTAATAAATAAGTTTTAAAATAAATAAATTTAATAAATTGATACAATACTAAATTACAATGGCGGACCAAATACCAATAGACGGTCAAGACTATTCGGTACAGGGGGCGTTTGATTTACTAAACCAAAGGTGGAAGCAGACAACGGAAATAAATGAAACGTTAAGGGGGGAATTAAGACAAGCAGTAACATTTAATGAAACTTTGCAAGAAAGGTTAGCCGCGGTTGAAACAAATGAAATGGAAGTATCAAGAATAGCAAATGAAACAGTAAATTTATCAGACTTACATTTAGGTTTGGTGCCAGTGTTGCCGAGTTTTAGCGGAGGAAAAAGGGGGGAAACGGTTAAAGATTTTTTGGATCAAATGGCGGATGTCGCATCAATTAGTAGATGGAAAGACGGAGAATTAATTAAATTAACTAAAATGAAACTGACAGGTATAGCGAAACAATTCGTAAAAATAGATTTAGCGTGTCAACAAGCTCGAACATTCTATGAATTTAGGGCCGCGTTCGAACCCAGATTTCAAGAAAAATTGCCAGAGAGTTATATTTATGAACAGTTGTCGCAAACCAAACAACGGCGGGGCGAGCCTATAGAGAATTTCGCAGACAGAATTAGACACATTAATGGGAAATTAATTCGAGTAACGGATAATGAAGCAGCTAATAAGGTTTTGCGGGAAGACGCAGATCATAGAGCACTAGATACATTTACTAGAGGATTAACAGGTGAATTGGGGAAATTAACAAAACTGCAATTTCCGAAAACCTTTCAAGAAGCAGTAACAATCGCGATCGCAATTGAAGGTGTTAACATGGAATTAACGGGCGCTGTAGGTGGTATTCAGGAGACAATAGGCCAACAATTAGATAAAATAACTAAATATAACGGTTGCGGGAAGAATGGGCATACGTATAACGAGTGTAGATTTGTGAGACAGAATTATAGAGGTTTTGGCACACCGAGGGGATATCAAGGTGCACGACATGCGCCGCGGTTTTCACCACCACAATCGCAACAACAATATAGGCACCCCAACGCAAATCAGCAAAGTAATATACACTACAGGGGAAATTCGTTTAGGGGAAATGGAATTTTTAGGGGACATTACTCGCAGAGTCAATACAATAGGCCACCAAGGTTTAACAGATATAATAATGTAAGATTTCAGGACATGGGAGATAATTTTTCAAGAATAAGCAATCAAGACAGGGCAAGTTATTACAGGGCAAATGAACAGCAGAATAAGTTGGATTTACAAGATAATATAGGATACGAAAATTTAAAATTTATACCAATAAATAGGACAGAAGGGGTTTACAAAAACAATGATGTGTCAATTTTAGCAAAAATTAACGGCAAATGGGGTAGAGCTTTGATAGATACGGGAGCAGAAATAAGTCTTCTAAACCAAGATGTAGCTACGAACATTTTAAGAAATGATGAAATTATGGTAGCAGGGGTGACTGGAAATATTTTGGATATCTTAGGTACACAAATCACAGAAGTTTTTTATAACGAAAACGATTTTATTAAAGTTAAATTTCACGTATGTAAATTACCACTGGAATATGCTGCAATTTTAGGAAATGATATTTTGAAGGCTAACAAAGTAATAATTGACTTAAATGAAAACACTGTTACGATAAATAAAAACAAAGTAATAATGATGGGATTTGGGAAAATAGAAACTAAGTGGCCCATAATCACAAACAACCAAAATATTAAATCACATAAAATTTTGAAGGATAACGCTGCTAAATTACAAAAATTTCAAGGAAAAATAAAATCAAATTTAAGAAATAAAAATAAATCTAAATCCAAATTATTACCTAAAGGTACTAAACCATCAAAAGATGAAATTTTAAAAGGTCAGAACGAACATTTGGAATATATTCGAAATGAACACGAGAAATTAGGCCAATCGAAAGAAAAACGTGAATATAACTTATTTTGTAAATCGGATACACAAATACCAGCACTAAGTGAAGTCATGGTTAAATTTACAATTAGAGGATCCAAGAATAAAAATTTTGCTAATCCTAAAAATACTACAGAAATATTAAATCAAGAGGCAATAATAGAACCAATTGAAAACCCACCATTTAATATTTTGTGCGCCAGGACTTTAATAAATTTACAAAAATCTAGGACGTGTTTTGCAAGAATTTTAAATATATCAGAAAACGAGATTAACTTAAAAAAGGGAACTTTACTAGCCAGATTAGACACGGAAATAGTAACAACGGAGGGGTCTTGTAAAGTAAATATGATTTCAGAACAAAAGTATAAGGATTGCGAGTATGAAACTTCGCAATTAGAAGCTGATATTGAACGGAAGTTACAACATTTACCAGAACAGGAAAAATTAGAATTTTCAAACATGTTATTTTACTATAAAGATGTATTTAACAATGAGAATAAACAATTGTCCGCTATTAAAAATGTAGAATACCGTATCGACACAGGGTCAGCCAAACCAATTTATGTACCACCACATAGGATTCCGTATGCGCAAAGAAGCGTAGTTAGGGAATTAGTTGACGATCAATTGAAAAAGGGTATAATAGAGCATAGTTACAGCCCTTGGAACAGCCCTATAGTTTTGGTAAAGAAAAAATCATTAAATGGGGAGGTTAAGTACCGGTTTTGTGTGGATTACAGGAAAATAAATGAAGTGATAACACCGGATGTGCATCCTTTACCTAGAATAAGTGAGACAATAGATTTATTGGGCGGTTCGAAGTATTTTTCAGTAATCGACATGCAGGCAGGATTTCACCAAATTAATTTAACAAAAGATAGTCAAGAAAAGACTGCGTTTTCTACGTCTTGGGGTCATTTCCACTATAAAAGACTTCCATTCGGCTTAAAAATAGGTCCTAGTGGATTCCAACGAATTATGAATAATATTTTAATAGGGCTCAGAAATGAAATATGTCTACTTTATCTCGATGATTTAATATGCTTTAGCAAAACCATGGAAGAACACATAAATTCATTAGATAAGATTTTTGCCAGGTTTAAGGAATCAAATTTAACAATAAATTTAGAAAAATGTAAATTTGGAGTACAGGAAGTTAACTATTTAGGATTCTTATTAAATGAAGCCGGCATAAGGCCAGATGAAAAGAAGGTAGAGGCGGTAAAACACTTTCCTATACCACAAACAGTTAGGAATGTACGGCATTTTCTCGGCTTGGCAGGGTTTTATAGAAGCCACATAAAGGATTTTTCAAAAATTGCAAGACCATTGTTTGATTTAACTAAAGATGGTGTAAAATTTAAATGGACTACTGACTGTCAGACAGCATTTGAAACATTGAGAGATAAATTAATTACAGCACCAATACTTAAATATCCAGATTTTACAAAAGAGTTTATTTTAGCGACAGATGCATCAAAGGAAGGGTTAGGTTGTGTTTTATCTCAGGAAATCGATGGCAAAGTTCACCCGATTGCTTTCGCTAGTAGAGTGTTACATAATGCTGAGAAAAATTATGACGCGTCTACTCTGGAGATGTGTGGGGTTGTATGGAGTTGTAAACTTTGTAGGCCATATTTGTTAGGGAGAAAATTTAAAATCATAACAGATCACAAAGCATTGTGCTATTTAACTTCTTTGAAGGACCCAACAAGCAGAATTTTACGATGGAGTTTAAAATTGTCAGAATTTGATTATACAATAGTACATAGACCTGGAAAATTACATACTAATGCAGATGCTTTAAGTAGGAATGTAGGGCTAACTAACGTAAATTTAATACAGAAAGAATTTTTGCCAATAATAGACTTAGATGAAATAAGGAAAGCACAAATAAAAGACGAGGAATGTCAAATTTTAAAATCACGTAAAAATTATAAAACAAGCCCAGAAAAAGTAATCTATTTTCAATCAGGAATAGAAAAATTAATTCTAATACCAAAATTATTAAGAAATAAAGTAATTGCATTACATCACGACCTAATTACGGCAGGGCATGCGGCGGTTAAGAAGACTTTGTGTAGAATAAAACAAAAATTTTATTGGCCTAATATGGAGGGTGACGTCACGAATTATGTCCGCGCTTGTAAATCTTGCGCTCAGCGAGTTGATTACGGTAAATCAAAAGCACCTTTGGGTGACATTTTTACAGAACCAGACTTACCATATAAGGTCATAGCCATGGATATCGTGGGCCCTTTACCAATTACTAAAGATAAAAACAGATATATATTATCAGTAATAGACCATTTTACACGACATGCAACATTTATCCCAATAATAGAACAATCGGCAGAGGTCATAGCCAAGGAATTAATGTCAAAAATAATATGTCTTCACGGAATTCCAGAAATTATAATAACTGATAGGGGTTCAAACTTTACTTCTGAATTAATGCAAAACTTATGTAAATTACTAGGGATTAAACGAATTTTGACAACACCGTATCATGCAATGGCCAACGGACGAGCGGAGCGAACACATAAAACAATATGTAAAATGTTATGTCATTTTGTAAATAATAATCAAGACAATTGGTCAGAAATTCTACCTTACGTAACTTTAGCATACAATACTCAGGTACATGAAACGACAAATTATACACCTTTTGAACTACTCTATGGACGTAAAGCTAGTATACCATTAGAATCAACATTGAAAATTACGGAAGACACTTTTATTTATGACAATTATATAGAAAACGTTAGATCACATTTAAGCGAGGCATATGGTAAAATGAAATTATATCAATCAAACCAATTTGACAAACAAAGGAAAAATTATAACAAAAATACTAAACAAAATCAATACTCAGTAGGACAATACGTGTATTTATATACGCCTGCATTGAAACGACACAGAGTAAAAAAATTAACTAAACTTTGGCGTGGGCCATTTGAAATTTTAAAAGTGATGTCAAAATTTAATATTATGTTGAAGGTCAGAAATCGTGAAGTATTGGTTCATGTAAACAGAGTTAAACCATGTTTGGAAGTAAGCAATGGCAAATTGCAACCAAAAAGTAGGAAAACTAAGGGAAATAGGCGGTTAAAAAATGCCACAATCAACGATCTAGGACAAAATTTAGGAATAGGGACCTTAACAACGGATACCACGGGTACAACAGCTACGAACGCCACAAATGATATAACTATACCTGATATTCAAGCAGCCAGTACAAGTGCCATAGTACCAGCACTCATACAACCGCAAGGTAGGCCAATTCGTATAAAAAAGAAGCCATCCCGTTTTCAAAGTTTTGATTTATCGTAAAAATACAAAGACAGAAAAATTACAGAATATGTTCATTGGTATAAATATAAATAAGTATAGTTAAGAAGTTACAGAAGTGCAACTTCAATGTATCATGGTGAATAGGTAACTATAGGGGACCTGAATTACCTAATGGAACACCCTTTATATGAACACAACTCTGTAGGGAGTCGTTTAAAATGTAAACATAAGAGAAAAATTAAATTTTTAACAGTAATGAGGTAACATGGAATGATAATAATAACTAATTAAAATTACTTAAAGTTTCAAAAAGAATTAAACTAAATACAAAGTTTTTTGTTGGGCTAAATGTTTCAATGCATTCAATCAGAAAATAACATAGGCAGAGCTAGATTGACTCGCGGAGCGACGGATGTTATCGGGTTACTTTGCTGACTGCGTAAACAAACTAGTCGATTACGAAGACCTTGAAGCAAGTTCTTAACGCTGTTTGATTTATCATTGGACAGGAACAAAAACTTTGGAATAAATTGATTTTAAAGTACTTTATAGATTAAATAAACACAATATGCACTTAGATAATGTTATTAAATAACATTAGGCATCGTGTAAAATTGTTTTAAGTAAAAAATAATCTTTTTTTTAACAATAAAAAAATAAATAACGTTTTTGGGGGTTATAAATTATTACTAGCCTTGAAAAATCAACGATGAGCAGTGCTGCTGGGACTTTGCATAGCTTGAATTGTCATGTAGGGTTCAAAATTGAATTAAGTAGGTTTGGAACACATACTTATATGACAAAGTAAAGGTGTAAATCCTCCTGACGGCATAAGTGTCTCAAAAAGGTGATCAGAAGGACACATAGGGTTGTAGACTAGAAGAGTCTTTAAGAAGGTTATTTTTAATAAGGGTTAAGGGTAGAATAATGATTAAATTTTTATCTATTAAATAAATAAAGTTTTTTTTGTACTATTACAAACTAGTATAAAAGTTACGAGAAATTCATAAATGTTTTTAAGGAAATGTTTTAATGAAGAATAAATTTTTGGGTTTTATAAACATTTGTAGTTAAGAAACTAAAGGATTTGTATGCTGTGTTAAACTAAAAGGGGATTCATAAAATTTTCACGCATAAACAAAGGAATTCAGAATAGTTAATAAATATTGGAGTTCAATTGGATATAGTTTTAAATATTGGAATGTTTTGTCTATTAAGTATGACATAACAAAATAATGAAGGAAAATAATAAAATGATGTCAATAAATATTGAAAATGTATAATTTGTTTATACACTTAGAGGAAACTTTTGAAAATGAAAAAATGTCAGTTAAGTGAAATGATAATAGAATGTTACGTTTTTATTCAACGAGTATAGAAAAATGGTTTACGAGTAAAACTGAAAAAGTTAAGAAGTATAATAAATGAGTAGTCTAAGAACGTTTGTAAAATAAACTAATTTTTTTTTATAAAAGAATATTTCATAGTTATGAAAAGGTCCATAATTGAAAGAGTTAAGTGGAGTTATGACTTGTTTAAATGGAATTAGGGCGATTTCAGTATTGATAAGGAATAAAGATATTTAAACGGGTTAAATGAGTACTTACAAATAATATTGTTTTGCTTAGGAAATAAGGTGAAAAATGATAAGGTATATTATAAAATAAAAATATATGGTTGTACAAGTTTATACAAGTTAGAAGTTTAAGTGGGTGAATGTTATTTTAATTTGTTGGAATGAATATACACTAATTTGAACATTGTCTTAAATAAGGGTAAGTATACAACCCTTCTTCATTTCCGGCACTTTTGCCACATTTCTATGCCTATCCACCTACAATTTTCACACTTCTAGACAATGTAATTTAAATTCATGTATAGTCCGGACAATAAGTTTAAATAAAATAAATTTGTAAAGTTTTTTTTTTATATTTCGACATTGGTATGAATGAATGAATATGAATATATAAAACGAATATTAATCTTTGATCTTGAATATCGATAAATATTGCATTATGATTGTTTGTATATAATTTAAATAATTAATGCGAAGATGTGGTGATTTGTCACATATAAATCAAAATAGTGCTATTTCATTAAAAATGTGTAATAAATGGGAAAAAAATGCAAATCACGTGATCGACGAATATTCTTATATAAATAAGTGAGATTATACAGTAATGGTGCGACGTGCTAAACAGTTTAAGATGTATCAAAACAGTAAGATATGGACAATTCATTCAATTACGAGTGTACTACGTTATGTAGAAAAGTGCGACGAATAAATATGTATTATGTTAAGATTAATAATGAGGAAATAAATGTGAAATATTACGGTTATTGTATTTATGTTGAAATAATAAGTAATGCGGATTAAATAAATAACTATTTAGATATAGTCGACGACGGAAGACGTCAAAGAATGTCTTCGAGATAATTATGTATTGCAAACACGTGCAAATAAGAGGTTTTATACAGGAATTGTATGAAATGTGGATTTTACATCAAGGATTTGAGTAAAATAATGTACAAATGCGATAGAGAGCTATTTTTAATTGTAGGAAGGATGTAGACGATGTGATTAAAATGTCACAAAAAAAAAAAAAAGAGGGGGTGAGTTATGACAAAATTTGTTAAAAATATATTAGTAATTAACGTCATGGGGTGGAAAGCAAGATTATTTTTAAGTTTCAATTATAAATTATATACTGCATTTTTATTGTAAGTCAGAAGTGCCGATTAACGTGTAGCTTCAATATTATTCAGCAAACGTAGATAAATTAAGTTGAGTCGTAATATAGAAGGGTTCATAGAGTTAATTGTTGATGTAAGAATTTGTCACGAGTGATTCAGAATTAACAGGATGTCACAATGCTGACATGCTGGGAATTATAGCAGTCTAGAAGTTAACAAGAAAAACTGTGTACGTGCAAAAATGTGCAAACTTGCTAAACCACTGCGTAGAAGCAATGCTAGACTTTACAGTTTTAATTTAACATTAACTAAGTGGGTATAACTTGAAATCTCAACTAACTTAGAATCAGAGGAGGGGGTAACTGTGGATAATCCACAATATTGTAGTTAAACTCTATAAGCCTTTTTATCTTACGTTGTTGTTATCTTACTTTAATTTTCAAATGAAGTTAATACGAATTAATATATTATTAATAATGTTCATAACAGTAGATACAAAATAAAAAGGGAATAGTTTTTGAAAGATTAACAGATGCATTATTAACAAGATCTGAGTGGACAATTGTGATAGAATTTAACATTTCAGAATTAATAGATGAAATTATATTGTTGAATGAAGCAGTAGTAACTGAAGAAATGTTTTTTTTAACAAATAACACATGAGTTATTGGGGGATTTGGAAGAGATGAATAAATATAATTCAAATAGAGTCAAGTTAGATAGATTACTGCTGCACATTCAATGGAAGAAAGAAAATAATTAAAATTATTAGAAATGTCAGTTGGACAATGTAAGGAGAATGTAGTGTAATAACAATAAAATTGTGTTAATATATTATGTATACAAAAAAAAAATATCATGTTTAACAAATGGAACATTTAGATGTTGTTTAGATTCTCAGAAACAAACAGAAGTACGGTGATAAATATAGGACAGAAAGAAAAAACAAAATGGGATCTACAGGACTTAAGGATTAGAATGTGACCTGAGAAGGCCGTCCCATAAGCTGCCATGAGTAGAGATATTTCTGTTAATCTAATAATTTTGTTTTACAGGTTTAGAATAGGAAGGGTTGATAAATTTTTGAATTTTGAAGTATAAACAAATAATAATTAAGTAACAAGTTTCACATGAATGGAAATAATGTCATAAAAGAATAAGTTAACTTATATAATGAAATAGTAGGACAATGAAATGAAACAAAGTTTAAATTATTTGCATAAAGGGACGAATGAGGAAACCTGTCCCAAGTGAAATATCAGAATTGCTTCACAATGCATGATACAGTAGCGTTCAAAACACAGGGGAATAATAGACAAGCGAATTTTTTTTACAACTAATCTAAAACTTGCAAATTTTTTCATAACAATATTAAAATTTTGGAAATACAGGTTTCAATTCATAGTTCTACAGGTAATGAGGAGTTTTAAGTTATTTTTTTTTGAGGAAATGTTATAAAAGTAATTGAGATAAACGTAAATGCAATTAAATTGTTTTAAATGATAACAATGAAATCTATGAAATATCTAAAAAGTTTGATGAATTGAACGAGTAATTAATATTTTGAAATTTAAAGAAAAACGATATGTTGTCATGTAAATGGCCTTTTACTCATAATAAATGTTTTTTGTTAATAGTAAAATAATGAGGTGTGGAGAGAGGGAGTCGATCATGAGCATATATGAGAAACAGACACAATCACATTCTTGATACCATGTGGGCGACTTACGAGTTTGGAACTGACCAACCAAACTGCTGTTGGAATCTCCATCTGCTGTGAGATAGAATCCAACGCACTCTTACAAACAACTGCCACATGAGTACAATTTTGCAAATATAATGATTAAAATGAAGTGCTTGTTCAAAGTTTTACATTTTTATATGTTATACCAAATTCTAAGTACACTTTTAAGCTATAAGCTATATTTCTATTGATTAATAAATTAAGTTGAATTTATAAGGATGTGATGGGTTTGAAATGTTAAACAAGGATTTTTTTCTCTTTTATATTTTGTTAATGATGTTAAATTAAGAACAATTTTGGATATACAAACATTAAAATAATTTTTTTTCAAAGAAAATTTCATTTATCACAAGAAATAATAAATTTTGATACAAAACATTTTTTTTCTACATAATTATAGTTTTAATTTAAACTTTTATTACAAATAAAATAATATATAATAATAATAATAACTAAATGTCTATTGATTTTTAAAGAAAATTTTTGTTTGATAAACTATTAAAGATAGCAGCAATGATTTTTTTATTTTGTGACAATGGAGGGGAATGTAACAGCTTTATGCCTTTTGGATAGCTTATTTTTATTTTTAGTTTCTTTTCAACAAATAAAACAAAAAGGGGAAAGTATAAATTGATATAAATTCAGGGGGCTTTGTGGGATACAAATTTTGGGGTTGTAAATTAAGGGGATAAAAATAAAAGAAAAAGCAAAGTGTATGATGTTTTACATAATCAGTTTTCCACACGGAATAGGCTGTCTACAGGTCGCCTCATTTATAAATTTGTTTGTAATCTCACTCATACAATATGTAACTTCACTCATTTAAATCATGTCACCTTGATTTTGGTGGAAATAAAACTACAATTTAATTAGTGAACCTAGTTATTATAGTGTTTAAGTAGTTGGAGATTTTAATTAAGTTTATTGGAGAATTAAGCTTACAGGTTTAGGTTTTTCTACAATTCTTTCCTGCTAACATTGGGCAGCTTTGTAAAAATGTTTTTTTCTTATGAAGATTGGATTTATTATATGCAATTAATAGCTACATTTGGTGATATAAATGAACAATGTTATTTTGGGAGTTGTACTAAAATAATGTGCAACTTACCTTTGTATTATTAGGATTAAGTATTCTCTGTTGGTTACCATGAACGATAATAATTGTTTAAAATGTTCACAAATTGAATTTGTAATTTTTTTTGTTACATCATTAAATTGAATAGTTATACTTTATATTTTTTTTGGATTTCAAGAATAGTTTCAAATGGCTTAATGTCATACATTTTTAAATAACCTAATGTTTAGTATATAACAAATTACAAGTAGACCAAAGCAAGCATTTTTTTTGGGAAAAAATAAAAAAGGAAATAAAAATGAATAACGTCGTGAATTGACTAGGAGTTGGGTGTCTCAGTTTTGATTTTGATTTTTAATTAATTTTTCTTTTTTGGTAATAAAAATAGCCAATGTTTATTTGTTTTTTTTGTTAAAATCATTTTTGACATTGTGAGTTGGGGGGGATTGAGTCCTTCCCACCGCTCACCAGAGAAGCTTTCCGACCATGAAAAAAAACAAAAAAAAAACAAAAAAAAAAA
>JAGFPH010022608.1:0-12483 GCA_018207615.1 Philaenus spumarius | reverse complement strand
TGAGTAACAGTGTTAAAACCCTCTGAGGATGATGACCATGTCATCGAAATGTACATAAGGGTAAGGTATTAAACTTAACTTACAATTTAGTTGTTTAGTTATAGTTTTTGCTCCTTGTTTTGTGGTTCGGGTTTTTATTTAAATCAGTGTGATTTTGTCGCCACAGTGCTCTTTTATTTGTTTAACCTTTAACTAATTTAAACTACTTATACAGGGTGGAACAAAGTTAGTGTGTTGTCGCTCCGGTGAAATGAATTTAATAAAAATTAGGACGTAGCTCAGTTTGGCGACAAAAGTTTCTAAAATGTGGCCTGAAGGGCGGTGAGGTGAAGCCTCGCTAATTCGGTCCTGAAAAGGGCCGAATATGTTAGGGAACGTGAGCCTAAAGGGCGCTTGATTAAAGGTGAAGCCTGTGAAGGTCGTAGCGCTGCGCTGTCGTTGCGATGCGAAGTTTCGTTGCGTCCTACACGACACCCGTACCAAAGTGTCGTGGTGAAACCTAGTAGCTCGGAGCAGGGTGCGCACTGCCCGGACACCAAGGCTGTAGCCAAGGATAAAAATAGCTACTAAGTTTCCGTAGATTGAAGACCTGTGTCGCTGCGCTGTGAAGTTGGCGTAGTCGAAAGAACAAGACTTGTTTGAATTTAGAATTGAATTATTTTTATTTTCGTATATTATCCTGGCGATCGGCAATACTCCCTCACTAACTCGGCGACTCTCCCTTAGCTTCACTTCTCTCGGCGGTTTGTCGGCGTGGCACTTGTCCGGCCAATTCTCCCGTAGCTAGGCACTGGTCCGGCCAAAGTGTGGTTCCAAGGTCTGTAGCTCGGTTGTCAACCTGGTGTTTGCTTGCGGAGTGAGGTACACTCGATGTTCGCCTGCGGAGTCCAGGTAGGATCCGTTCCAGTTGTGTTGACGAGTTCAGTTCCCTTGGCAGCGTCCAGGTAGGAGCTGTTGTTCGCTCGGTGAAGTTCGCTTGTAGTTCGTTTGATGTGTTCGCTTGGTGTGTTGGTGGATGAAGACTTGTTGTTGGCCTGGTGGTGAACGAAGTTCCTATTTTGGACTATTTCCCCCCGTTATATACAGTTCTCCAGCGAAAAGGTGCGAAATCTAACACCTAGGGGAACGTAGTCGGCGAATTACCGTGCAGTAATGTTGCCGAGTTCCGAACCACTGTAGAGATGATGTTTGTTGGCGCGTTCTTAAGTTTGCGGTTGCAAGTTCTTAAGTTCACGCGGGAGATTTTAACCTTCTCGGACGCAGTGCGATGAACGCCGAGAAAGTTTGAAGTCGTTGTTTCGGCCGTTTGAGAATTAATATATTTAGTTTGTTTTCGGCAAACGTTTCTACGGTTGCCACTAAATATATTACGTGACCGGGGAACTGAATTTACTGGGGATTATTGAGATATTACGACAGATGTATCGCGGGAAATTACCGAACAACTTTCCCGTAAGACAAGGTCTTGTCGGCGGGGAGAAGTTTTACGGTAGAAGTGAAGGTGCCGTTCGCGGTGATGTCGCAGAGTCCTTGGCGGGAGAACGTGTCGACGTATCCCAGAAATCTGCAGTGCGTAGTCGGAACGGTCCTTGAGAAAGTTGTGGGGAGATAAAGCTAGTCTCTTTCTCGGAAGATGAGGTGTCAACTTCCGAGGAAAGCAAACGTAGATTATTGAAGATTGCCGGCCGATATCGTCGTGTCCTTGGCGGTCGAACATGCCTATGTTCGCCAGACAGATAATATACCGACCGGGGCGTAATAGAGTGAAGCTCTGAGGACGTTTAGGCGAGTTTTCCCGTAAAAGGCATTTACGGGAAAATCGCAAGTCGCTGACTGATGTTGGGCCCTTTTGAGGGCCAAAAAGTTAAGTGATGGAATTGATGTTTGAATCGCATGATGTTAGTTTCGCACGTCGGGTAGGTCCTTTTAATAGCCAAAAAGTTACTCGGTGATTTTAACTTTGATTTTCCGCTGGACTGTATATACGATGCCGGGGAATCTCACGAAGAATTTAATTATTGATAAATAGAAGTAGCTCCGCTACGACAAGTGTTAAAAACTTCTGGAAATGGTTCTATGGGTCAAAATAAATAGAAAATTAAAAATAATATTTTTTCAAAAAACGCTTCATTTTCCAAATATCCGCCATTTTTTCTTTTACTAAATAATTAATATCTAGAGAACGGTTGAACCGATTGAGTTCAAACTTGGCATGAATTTTAACTTAACAATGGTACATCTTAAGAAAAATAAGCTATTATATCCAATCATGCATTTCAAAATGGCCACTGTTTGAATATTTCAAACCTAAATTACTCAAAACCCGTACATTTTAACAAAAAATGTCAAGACACTTTTTTTGTAGCCCTTTTGATCCCCTATCGTTTGGTGTAACTGGTAAAACAATCGAATGAAGGATAAAGCTAAGTTATGTGTAATAATTGGTTTATTCAACCCGGCATCCTATACCATCACTGTAAATAGTACAATATTGTATGTACATTTGCTGTCATTATCTTTAGCTTGACTATTATTCTTCATAAGATTGTTTTGAAAGTTAAATAATCCGATAGGGAATTAAAAGGGCTACAAGAAAGGTACCTTGACATTTTTGGTTAAAATGTACGGTTTTTGAGTAATTTAGTTCTGACATTTTCAAACAACCGCCATTTTAAAGCGCAAGATTGGATTTAATCTTTTATTTTTCTTAAGATAGATCATTATTAGGTTAAAATTCATGACAAGTTTGAACTCAATCGGTTAAACCGTTCTCTAAATATTAATTAATTAGTAAAAGAAACAAAATGGCGGATATTTGGAAAATGAAGCTTTTTTTGAAAAAAATATTATTTTTGTTTTTCTATTTATTTTAACCCATATAACCATTTCCTTAGTTTTTAAAACTAACTTTGTTCCACCCATATAACCATTTCCATAGTTTTTAACACTAACTTTGTTCCACCCTGTATAAATGAAGTTAAAATTAGTTAAATAAATACGATACCACACTTTAAAACTATAACTAATAGAGGACGTTAAAAAACTTTCGAATAGGACTACTGCATATTACAGGCCTAGTATGATATAAGTTGAAAGGTAAATCTAAAATAAAATGCAACGAAAAGTTCTTTAATGGAAATGTCTATTTACGCCATGGTATATACTGTGTAGCCTAAATTGTTTGTGACAAGCAACATATTAGCCTAATAGATTCTCCACAGACATTCGAACAAAGTTTTAGTGCGTGAATATTTGTCTAAATTGTTTTGCACAGTAGACGAAGTCTCACATTTGGTTCGGTATAAACACTGATGACGTATTTGGGTCGAACCCAAATCTAATGGATTCAATCATCGCCTCTTCGTGTCAACAACACAGCGGAACTTTCTTCACAAAAGACTGTTTATCACAATACTTTGAGAATACGTTTCCCTTGTTTGTTTATTCAGGCCAACCGAGGAGTATCCCGCCAGTAAATATTGTCGCGGAAAGTTGTTTTATCAATGTTTTCGCTACTTGAAACAGATTCGTATGGAGATGCTTACCTAATTCCTCCATTCGGTATCGAGTGAGAGGAAATGTACGTAATAGTGGGCAAATGTATCGACAACGAAGGAAAGACTTTTGTGTTTATAGACTAGACGACATTTCCATGTTTTGAACAAAACTAGACTTTACTTATATGTTGGATCAACAGAAAGTCTTATTTTTATTTAAAGTGATATATGCAGTAAATTAATCCTTCCTAATTGTATAAAGAAATATATTTATCATAAACAAAATATATTTAAAGTCAGTTTGTTACATATAAAGTTATTTCTAGAGTTCGTACAAGCCAATTTTAATATTTTTTCAGTTATAACTGTCATCTATTAATCACATAATATACGAATATGTTTTTAAGATAATTTGCCAGCTAGCTTAAAACTACAAATTCTTCGTTGTAACTCATTCAAAATACAAATAAATATAAAAAAATCTACCACGCAGCTGACGTGATTTGATCGAATTTCCAAAATTAAGTTTATATGTTTGCTACGGCTATACTTGTGCGATCAGATCAGATCAGATTGGAGCCGAATTTTTTCCATGCTCTGAGAGCATACCGGATCTGATAGATATAGCCACCCCTCCCGATCGCTCCCGATCAGAAAGAACGTTCGGTCTCTTTCGTCAACAATCGGAACAGTTCGTGATGAAAAAAGGAGATGAAATTCTCCAAATGACTGGAAAAATCAAGTAAATATTCATATAACATGGTAAATTTATATCAAAGGCAGTGGCATTTAAATAAATAGTTACTTATTTTAAATAAAATATTTTTTGTATAAAAAGTTTTTTACTACATTACAATTTTAAACTCAAATACAAGCTACAAAACAATATTGACTCTTTGATGTTGAAGTAGGACCTAAAACTTCATATTTCTAAGTCTTTATAAATGTCATCCGTAAGAAAGAGTGATAATTTTAACCTTGGTTTTTATTATGAAATTGGCAATACTTAATTGCCATACGTAATACTGGACTAATCACAACAGACGCATATTTCGTTTTATTTTTTGTTTTTAATTACGTTGCTTCAACTGACAAAAACAACTACAACTTGTTTATTATAATGCTTTTCAAAATTATTTGCCTATGCAAAATTTAAGTTTAACAATATATTTATTTTCTATTTACTTGTCGCTTTTGATTGATAGGATGTGTCTCTATTTTTCTTTGAATTTCTTTCCTCATCCAACACAATCATCAAAAATTCTTCGTCGGTGTCCGAGCTAGATGATTTTGCAATTTACGGTAGTTGTTACAGTAACAGCAAATTCAGACTAACTGATGGTGAGGTGGTATGCGCGCGCATCCTTCCAACACATGTCGGGACGTTGCGAATCCGATAGATTTAGCCACTCCATCGGAATTCCGCAACAGACCGGAAAATTCGTCTCCGATCTGATCTGATCGTACAAGTATAGCCGTAGCTTGGGGTTTCAACCAATTATTTTAGAATTTGGTCTACTCACAAAGGCACCGAAAAGGCACGAAATATATTAGTATTCTCATCCTCCAGCCCCGTCTCACTCTTTGCTTTGGTCCCCTCGCAGCGGAAAAACCCTCTTTGAGAGTTTGCACTCAATTTTCCGGCCTCTGATTATGAACTGCTTCGCTTCGCTAGCAGCGGTCAAACTCGCTTTGCGAGCTTTCATCCCGGCCGTCGGCCTACTTGGGTTTTAACAGGGTTCTTTTATACAATTTTACATATTTATCGATTTTTGGGGACCAGGTGGGTTTTATGGTCGTGTATTATATATGTGCAGAATAATATCCTTTATTTGTTTTGTTATATAAAATCCCCAAAAATTTTAATTAGGCCTATAGTATGAAAAATCTAAAAAAATACTTTTAGTCAAAAGAGTGTTCCCGGTTACTGGATCCTTTCCGTCTGAGCCATTTAGAAAACCAACTTGTGTAAGAAATATGGACCAAATCAGTCGTAAAATCGGCCGTTGAGTCTGAACACATATATTATATACATACTGTGTATATACAATTTATAATGCCAAAATATTTACTTCATTGATTTTGTAGATCGGGCAAAGCCTCACACTACTCGGTTCCATATAAACACTTATGACGGACTTGTAAAGGAACGCAATGGATTCTGTGAAAGCCTCCCAGTGTCAACATAACCTAACTTTTCTTTACAAACGCCTGTTTATCACAATACTTTGAGAGTATATGTCCCACTTTTGTTTATTCAGGACAACCAAGAAGTATCTCGCCAGCAAACATCGCCACCAACGTCAGCAGAATCGTGTTTTATCAATGGCTTCACTACTTGAAACAGATTTGTGTGAAGATGTTTACACAATTCCTTTATTCAATATCGAGAGAGAAGTAAATACACGTCAGAGTGGACAAATGCGTTGACAACAAAATATAGAAAGGCATCTTCGGAGATTGTTTAACAGACAAATATATATATATTTAGTGTAGTAATGTATAATTATAAAATAATCATATGATACATATTATATGACGCTATACACTCATACACCACTTTACAAGCATATTTATTTACATACATTTAACACATAAGTAAAATTATTTGTAAGAAACTAAAAGATAAACTGTCTAAAAGTTGCCAGCTTGATATTAATTAAAACAAACATTTAACCGTACAAACAATGGACACAGTACGTGATATAAATGTCAGACCCAAGTAGGGAGTTACATTTCATAAAACTGGCAGTCATCCAATATCTACCCTGGCCTGGATGTTCTTGGCCCAATTAATAGTGTATTTCAGTTTTGATAAATAATAATTGACTATAAATATCGACACTTTGGGAATTAATGTGCATACATTAAAACATAAGTTATTTGGTTAAACTAAATAAGTTTCTTCTGTAGGAACTATGCTAATATTAGAAAGTAATGAGCCGAATTAGACACTTCTTACACTGGTAGACAACTGAGTAGTATAAAGTGACAAAAACAATAAATAATTTGTAATACATAGTTTTGTTTCGGGTGTTTATAAAGACTTTTGAAAAAAGTGTAAACATAAATTGCTGGGAAAATGTACTTTGTAGCCCATTATTGTGTTTATATAAACCGTCATAGATTGTTTTAATAAAAATATACAATTTAATATTAGGTTTTAACTAGCTGGCCCGATCCGGCTTTGCGCGGATAGACAAATCAAAGTTAAATGTATATTAACAAAAAATAAATTATATCAATGAATATAAATTACACACTTCTTATGGGGATTTTTAGTAACTATGACCCCTCCTAAACCTCTCCTAAAATTTCGAATTTTTGTAAACCCTTTCTTAGCGAGCACCTAGGGCCCTAGAGGAAACTACATACCAAATTTCATTCCAATCCGTTCAGTAGTTTTAGAGAAATCGTGATTTAGTAACTTTGACCTTCCTAAACCCTCTCTATAATTTATATTTTTTTTAAACTTTCTTAGTAAGCACCTACGGTCCTAGAAGAAGCTACATACCAAATTGTATTCCAATCCATTCGGTAGTTTTAGAGAAATCGTGATTTAGTCACTTTGACCTCCCCAAACAGTCCCTAAAATTTCGAATTTTTTGAAAACATTTCTTAGTGAGCACCTACGGCGTTAGAGGAAGCTACATACCAAATTTCATTCCAATCCGTTCAGTAGTTTTAGATAAATCGTGATTTAGTATATTTAACCCCCACAAACCCCCCATAAGATTTCGAATGTTTTAAAAACCTTTCTTAGAGAGCACCTACGGCCCTAGAGGAAGCTGCATACCAAATTTTATTCCAATCCGTTTGGTAGTATTAGAGAAATCGTGATTTAGTCACTTTGACCTCCCCAAACAGTCCCTAAAATTTCGAATTTTTTAAAAACCTTTCTTAATGAGCACCTACGGTGCTAGAGGAAGCTACATACCAAATTTCATTCCAATCCGTTCAGTAGTTTTAGAGAAGTCGTGATTTAGTACCTTTGACCCCCCCCCCTCAAGCAAATTTGTGGAATAACAAACATGACTAGTTAAGTAATACGCAAGGTAAGTTACGTAATTGTATAGCCTATAAAACTCCAATAATCTTACTTAATTCTACTTTATTTCACACCAATATAAACACAAATATTATTATTTTGTAAGTAATACAATGTTACTAAAAACTACATACGATATTATTACGAATTATTCTTATTAGACCCAAACAAAATATTTGAACGCAAGATTAAACTTTGAAAGAAAACTAAGTAAAACTAAATGTATTAACATTGTTTAAAAATAGCTTTCGCTTAAACTATAAATAACAAATAAATACATTAAATGCAACAACAAATAAACGTAAAAATTTAACACCACGTTAGTTAATCATATTTAAAACGAAACTTGGAAGACAAATCTAAGCAAATTTGGTTAAACGTAACTAAACAGAAACAGATTTCTAATGAAAAGCTAGAAACAATGTTGCCTAAAATACAAGGGTGCTGAAAAGTCAGGAGACACCCCTGTAACTCTTTAGTGAGTGGGTTTAGAAAAATCAAATTAAAAAATGTTTATAAGACATACAAATATACTTTTCAGGGTAGGGGGAAACTTAGCCCCCATATCCAAATTTGGAAATTTTGTGAGTTGCTTAATTTTTTTAAAGTGTGACCCTTCATTTTAAAGGTATTGATTAAAGCACACCAACAAACTAAACTAGAGGTCCCTATCTTAACCCTACTGAAAATGGTGGTCGTTTTTTATTTATCAATATTTTTAAAATTAAGGGTCACAAGATAAGGGTCTTATTAATCAAATTTGAGAACCTCAAAAAAAATTAAGTTTTGAATATGAGGCCAAAGTTGCCCCATGCATAAAAAGTACAATTTTATGCCTTATAAACGTTTTATTAGTTTGGCTTTTCTCTACCCACTCACTAAACACGCACAGGGGTGTCTCCGGACTATTCAGCACCACTGTATAATAGTGAGCTAACCATATCTTATTGCATAACATGATTATTAGTCGGCAGTGTTTCATTTTGGTTGAAATGTGTTCAGTGATTTGACGTAGTGTATCTACAAGCTTGAAATTAACGTTAGAAGTAGTACAAAAATAAGTTACTAAACAAATGGACGTGTGTTGTAGTTAGTACAAAAATAATCTAGTTTTTACCAATTAATATTAATTTACAAATTAAATAAATTAAGGAAAGTCACTAGTGATTTTGTATTTGTTTACAAAATATTTGCCTACATTATTTTATTAAGTAGGAAGTAACTATTAAAGATACAAATATTTACTTTTAAGATATTTGTATTTGTAGTTTTGTAAAGTCATTTAAACTTGTCCAACCTTTGTAATTTTTGAGGAGTTACTTTATTATTAAAAAGGTTGGGATACTTCAACGGATGGTTAAATATTTCCCACGTACGTTAAATTCGTTAAAAATAATTTAAAATTATAAGTCACATCTAAAATAAGAAATAAATGAAAAACATATTCACTATAATATTAAAACAATAATGGCACGGCTACTAATGGCTGAAATAGAAATATTTTTATCAAACTGAATTCTGTCCCATGTGACGCGTTTTATACGCATTATCCTAAGTTCCTGCCCATCAAAGACCAATCTGTGCACCAGACTAGGGTCACTTTGGCCATTTCTGGTGTGTTGTTCGCTGCCCAGTTGTCTCGATTTTCGGGGACTACTAAGATCTGTTGAACATATACTCGGTGTGCATAGCTATGTGTTTACTATGTCGGAATGTCTTGCTCCACCCCCTCCCCCTGCATGCCTTTCCTCCCGCATGTCCTGGGACGTTCCGCCATTAGTGCAGTATATGTGCGGATTTTCTATAATGTGTTTTATAAAACGTCTCTAAATTTGGAGGCAATATTTAATGAAACTAATACTGATTATAATAATATGCACGGTGTCTTGCAACCGTTCTACCAAACTCCAAGTTATTCAACTGGTAAAAGATATAAAATAATACAATATAATATGTTTTCTATCTTACTCAATGTAGAAGTTGGCAATAAGTGTGTTTTTGAAAAGAAAATATTATCTCAAAAAGAGTTTAAGTAAATTAATGAAACTCAGCATAAAAGTACTTTGGTTATCACAAATGTGCAACATTTCTATTTGCTATAGTTATGCGTTTCAAAATTGCGGCGGTTGACACTTTTCTAAGTTGAAATATAAAAAAAACCCGTAAGCAGCACTGCCGCATTACTATAGCCGAATTTTCTTATCAGGGAATACCTAGTATTATATAATGAGAGATTCCTATGCATTTTGTTCCTTGTTGCGGAAATTGTTCCAAATATATCTTTGCACAGGATTATAGTAAATTTAATTGTCTTTCGAATGATATAGCTCACAAATTGCACTTGGGTTTATGAGTGGGAGAAATTGTGTAATTACCTTACATTGATAATACAAAAAACATTTATCAGGAGATTTCTATCAGTTTTGTTCTTTGTTCCGGGGATGGTACCTGAATTACCTTTGCACAGGATTGTAGTAAATTTAATTACCTTTCGAACAATATAACTCAAAAATTGCAGCGGGCTTATGAGTGGGAGAAATTGAGCAAAAACTTTACACAGATATAGTGAAGAAATCATTTATCAGGAGCTTCCTATCAATTTTGTTCTTTGTTCCGGGGACTGTAAATGAATTACCTTTGCACAGGATTGTATTAAATATAATTACCCTTCGAACGATTTAGCACAAAAACTGCACACGGGCTTATGAGTGGGAGAAATTGTGCAAAAATCTTACACTGATAGTGACAAAATCATTTGTTTGGAGCTTCGTATCAATTTTGTTCTTGGTTCCGGCGACTGTACCTGAATTACCTTTGCACAGGATTGTAGTAAACTTAATTACCTTTAGACCGATATAGCTCAAAATTGGACATGGGCTTATGAGTGGGAGAAATTGAGCAAAAACCTTACACGGATAGTGAAAAAATCATTTAGCTTCGTATCAATTTATTTCCTTGTTCCGAGGACTTTACCTGAATAACTTTTGCACAGGATTGTAGTAACTTTAATTACCTTTCGAACGATATAGCTCAATAATTGCACACGGGCTTATGAGTGGGAAAAATTGAGCTAAAACTGTCATGGATAATAACAAAATCATTTATTTGGAGCTTACTATCAATTTTGTTCCTTGTTCCGGGGACTGTACCTGAATTACTTTTGCCCAGGATTGTAGTAAATTTAATTACCTTTTGCACGATATAGCTCAAAAACTGCACACGGGCTTATGAGTAAGGGAAATTGTGCAAAAACCTTACACGGATAGTGAAAAAAATCATTTATTTGGTAATTCTTATCAATTTTGCTCTTTGTTCCGGGTACTGTACCTGAATTACCTTTGCACATAATTGTAGTAAACTTAATTACCTTTCGACCGATATAGCTCAAAATTGGACACGGGCTTATGAGTGGGAGAAATTGAGCAAAAAACTTACACGGACAATGAAAAAATCTTTTATCGGGAGTTTTCTATCAATTTTGTTCCTTGTTCAGGGGGCTGTACCTGAAATACCTTTGCACAGGATTGTAGTAAATTTAATTACCTTTCGAACGATATAGCTCAAAAATTGCACACGGGCTTATGAGTGGGAGAAATTGTGCAAAAACATTACACGGATAATGAAAAAATCATTTATCGGGAGCTTTCTATCAATTTTGTTCTTTGTTCCAGGGACTGTACCTGAATTACCTTTACAACAAGATTGAATTAAATTTAATTACCTTTCGAATGATATAGGTCAAAAACTGCACACGGGCTTATGTGTGGGGGAAATTGCGCAAAAACCTTACACGGATAGTGAAAAAATCATTTATTTGGATATTCTTATCAATTTTGTTCTTTGTTCCGGGTACTGTACCTGAATTACCTTTGCACATAACCGAGGACTTTACCTGAATAACTTTTGCACAGTATTGTAGTAACTTTAATTACCTTTCGAACGATATATCTCAAAAATTGCTCACGGGCTTATGAGTGGGAAAAATTCTGCAAAAACCTGACATGGATAATTACAAAATCATTTTTCGGGAGTTTCCTATCAATTTTGTTCCTTGTTCCGGGGACTGTACCTGAATTACTTTTGCACAGGATTTTAGTAAATTTAATTACCTTTCGAACGATGTAGCTCAAAAATTGCACACCGGCTTATGAGTGGGAGAAGTTCTGCAAAAACCTGACATGTAAAATTAAAAAATCATTTATCGGGAGTTTCCTATCAATTTTGTTCCTTGTTCCGGGGACTGTACCAGAATTTCTTTTGCACAGGATTGTAGTAAATTTAATTTCCTTTTGAACTATATAGCTAAATAAATCACAATATGTACTCGGGCTTATGATTGGGCGAAAATGCGCAATTATCGTACACGAATAGTAAAAAAGTCAATTATTGGGACCTTTATATGAATTTTGTTCCTTGTTCTGGAAGGTGTACCAAAAACACCTTTATACAGGATTATAGTACACTTAATTGTTGTTCGAATCGTATAACTCACAATGTGTACTCGGGCTTATAAGTGGGCGAAAATACGCAATTAACTTACACGAATAGTGAAAAAGTTGATTTTTGCGACTTTTATATGAGTTTTGTTCCTTGTTCCGGGAGGTGTACCTAAAACACCTTTACACAGGATTATAGTAAATTTAATTTTCTTTTGAATGGTATAACTCACAATATGTACTCGGGCTTATAAGTGGGCTAAAATGCGCAATTACCGTTCAAGAATAGTGAAAAAGTCAATTATCGGGATCTTTATATGAGTTTTGTTCCTTGTTCCGGGAGGTGTACCTAAAACACCTTTACACAGGATTATAGTACATTTAATTGTCTTTTGAATGGTAAAACTCACAATATGTACTCGGGCTTATGATTGGGCGAAAATGTGCAATTATCGTACACGAATAGTGAAAAATTCGATTTTTGGGACCTTTATATGAGTTT